>VXBU01005790.1:178-48906 GCA_013400315.1 Bombycilla garrulus
GGAAAAAAAAAAAAGTGTTCTTCACAATAAGTCTACTAAAAGAAATATCTAGAAATCTGCTTAGGAAACCTTTGCACCCGAAAAAATGAAAACGTCTGCTTGGAAAGTACATTATTTGGACAGATATTTTGTTATTTTATATTATCATTACCATTTTTCCTTTTCTTCATGATGTTTTTGTAGCAAATGCTTTAATAACTATCACATTACATGCTATGATAGATCATGTCATGGCAGTGCAGCAGAATTTAAATACTCTCGTTTCTTTTCTGTCTACTTAATTTAAAAATGAAGGGCAGTTTATTCACTCAGAATAGGATTCAATATTTTTTCAGAAGTATGTTTGGTACAAATTTGAAACCAAATTATTTCAAAACATGAATGTTCCAACAAAGGAAACTCAGTTCTCTCTTAAGTCTAATTATGAGTGTAATGATGTATTCAACAATTGTTTTTTCTTTTATGAGGAAAAATTAGATAACAGTATATAATTAAAAATGCAGGACCTATCTCCTACACTGCATACAACATTGCAGTTGTACATATATATAATGAGGAGAAGAGAGGTAATTTCTGCATGCACAGAGAGAAAGATGATGTGGAAATATGGCAGAAAATTCTGAGTATAATGGAATTGTAAAATTCAGGGTTGATTTTAATATACTGCCAAGGTTGGACACTTACTGAATACTGCAGTCTCTACATTAATGTCACTTTTTCCAGGAAACATGTCCTGATAGAAACTGTACTTTAAAAATTATTTCTATTCCACTGTACTGTTACCAGAAGTATAAGCCTGGGCATACAAAGCTGGCTATTTCCCTGGGCTTCATCTGACAATCTAACCTGACAGAGTGCTGATTCACTCAGTGTGTTTCCTACCTTATTACTTCTCTCAGCAGCAGATTATGCTGCCTATACACCTATTATTTGCTCCTTACTGAATCCATCTACTTTACTTTTTAAAAACCAACATGGAAACTGTAAAATACCTCTTCCTCTCTTTTCCAGATTTCTTACTATCAGTTGTGGCACTCACTAGCTGGTATGAAGTATGGTAAGATTCCAATAAATTCTAGTCACAATATCTGTCACTAGATGAGAAAATTTTTCCTGTTCATTTTCCAAATAATTTCTTTAAGCTTTTTCAGTGCATAGAACTTTAATCTTATTCTGTATGCAAATTTTTGTATTTCTAAATTTTTTTCCTTTTTTTTTTTTTTCTTTAGAGAAAGAAGGTACCAAATGAAAATCATTCTTCTGCATGGGACAGTTTATCCACTTTGAGCTACTCCTTCTTCATGTGGTCAAGTAAGAGTCTAGTAGTGTTTTGCATAAAATTAAGGGGGAAACAGCTGCTACTTTTCCCGCTACCAGTACATTTTTTAGACGACTCATGGCTATACCTGTACCTCTTTCTGTGGTCACCCACTACATATTCTTTTTCATGAGCTCCAAATGTTAATAATTTTTTATTAAGTGTACACTTGCATACTTTGGGACCTCTCTTTGATTCTTCCTCCTGACAGCAGTAAGAGTGTCTGTATAGTTATTAATATATTTGAATGCAGTAGCAAAAACCCAGTCAACAGAATTAATTCAAAACTCAGCGTAATTGTGCAGAAGAATGTAAATTGTCATCTCTGCTCCCTTCATCCCAGTTCTGCACTGGGGGTGAGTGAGAGAGATGGCGATGGGCTCGTACCAGATCTCCATAAGAAAATTGTGACAAAAATGGCATTAAAAATTCCACTTTTTTAAAAGCAGAATATTAAATTGTGTCTTATATCCTTTCAGAGGCTGGGAATCCTGCATTTTGTGTAGCATCAGGCAGACCCTAGATGACCTTTCCTCTCCATTCATGGAGTGATTTCTCCTTCCACTGATATTGCGATAATTTTTATTTTGTGTTACAAAAAAATATTACATCTTCTCCTGACGGGCTGGAATGCCATCTCTGCCACAGCAGCCACCAGCACTCAGCACAGACCTGCACAGGGAGCTCCAGCAGGCTCATGCTGCAGGCTCAGCAGCCGTTCATGCTAATGGGGTTCTCAAATCTGAAGTGAAAGTCCCAATAGAGTAGTAATGTTTTGCTCAAGATCACTAAGGCCTTGAATATAACCTATTCCACAAAACTGCGACCATGAAATTTTCATATTACACACTCTTTTATAGGAAATGTTTTCTCAATTTTTTAAATTCTTCTTTATTTTTTAGTGATTGTATCAAAGTGGAACCACATCAATGTATTTCTACATATTTACAAAACAATATCACTGTAACATCATCATAATGATATCCAGTTATATTATTTCATTGATACAGGAAACAAAACTGAGCTTCTTTGCTTTATGTGGTTTAAAGCTAACTATTAGTTTGGTGGTACATGCTTGCTAAGAAAGAGAAATTAAATTAATAAAAAAAAATATATTGCCTTACTTCATAAAAGATCCTACAGCAGTAAAAGCTTTGATGTAAAAGCTTTGAAAGTTCCATCTCAATTTATCCTAACCAGCTTCTGAATATTGCAACTATAATAATCAGGACTTAGGATGAAAAGAATAACTGAGTTATACTCAGAACTGAGAATAATTTTTCAAAAGAGAAGAGAAATTGTGTAAATTAGAAAGCCACCAGTAAATATTGGCATTCTGAAGAGAATAATAGACATGAGAGCAGGGAAATGATATTATTTAATTAATTAAATGAAAATAGAAAAATATAATTACTACTGTCATTTCAGCCAAAAGTCAATATTTCATTGTTTAGCTGAACCAGTAGATATGCAGAAGAACATGCAGTGCAAATAAGACCTGTGAAAAAGGACTACATGCCTCATGGTATGCTAATGTGGTTGTTGTATTTAGCCACATAAGTAATGCAAAACATATTAATCGAAATGAACAGGTTAATAACACAGGATGAACACTTCAAAACTACAAGAGTTGCATCAAAGGGCATAAAGGATTCCAAATCCTCTCTGAATATTGCAGGATCAACCATTATCACTTTATCTGCTTGTTTATTATAGACTTCATTCAAAGACTGTCAGCATTTCTCTTCATCAGAATTCCCATGTCAGATGGTGGTTGTAATGATCCTGGTGAAAAAACAAAAATACTCCGCTGTAGTCATAAAGCAGTAGCAGAAAATGAAAAAGTTGTTGCTGGAAATTTTTCTTTAAGCATCTGTCCACTGAGTGTAAGGAAAAAGCCCTGCCTGATCATCCGGGAGCCCGCTGGCACGGTCACTCCCACCTGAGGTACTGGGACTGGGACTGAGGCCCTTTCACAGCTACATCTCCTGCTCTCACACACTCACACCAGGTTGCTCACCAGCTCGATCCCAGGCTTCCCATAACAGAGTCTCAGATGTCCTGATTCTTCAAATATTTTGATCATGGCGCAGCAACTAAATATCAAAGTAACAGCTCAAGCTGGTGCCTCTGAGGGCTGTGAGCAGAGGAACCCACAGGTTTTTACACCCTCACATTCTGAGTGTGGCAGAGTCTGGGGACTGTGGGTTCCTGCTGTGCCTCTGAGTGTCCGGTCCCCCGGCTGGGCCACAGCTCCGTGTGCCCTTTGCTACGCACAGGCTTGGCAGGGCATGGCATGGTGCCTCGGGGGCTCCTCACACAGAGCTCAACCTGCAGCTCCCACTGCAGCTGCCCACTGAGACATCTGTCCTGAAGGTACTCCTCAACATGCAACCAAAACTTGCTCTGGAATGATATGAAGTAAACAGATTTCTGTTATTCTTGGCAGAGGTGCACTCAGTAAGAAGAGTCTAAATTGGAAGTCACATTATAGGGTAAAAACAAGCAATATATTACAACTAAAAGAGTCTTCAAAGCACTTCTCTACTGCTTTGGGGCAGGGCTCTGAGATCTCTAAAAAAACCAATGGTGTATAAACTCACCATCATGGGTGTGTTCAGGTTTTGAATCCACAGTCTTATACCTAGCTATGTTCTAGAAGGTATAACTCTTTTTCTGAATATGCTGACAAATAAATGCCAACAATAAAAGTGGATGCAGGTGCACTTCATCTTAATAAAGAAACTTTATTAAGGCAGTCAAAAGATCAGGATTATATGGACCCATATAGACTATAGCCCTATAGGCATGGATCCAGACATGTCTAGAGGATACTTTTAAGAGCAAGAGAGACTCCATGTAAATGTAAGAGGCAACAAGCAGGTGGGTTTCAAAGTATATTCATTCTGAATAGAACTCCTTCTTTCTGCCAATCAAATGCTGTGTAGGTACACTTTGGAGGGCTAATTTTTCTGTCCAGGGCATTGGCATAATTTGTCCTCAGCCATTATGTTGTCTTAATAATAAAACACAAACTGTCCAAATATATACTTTTTTTTTTCCTTGACTGGTATTAGGTGATCCAGGATTGCAGTCATCATTGTTTTAAATAATTTACATTTTGATAAAATTTCTTCTCAGAATTGCTTGTATCCATAAAACAGTGAGGGTAATTAATCACTGACACAGTCATGTTCTTCATTACTTGAATTTAATTAAAACTGGATTTCCTCCTAGAGTAATGAAGTAACTTTTCAGCTCACAAGACCTAGACTCCTAATTTCCATTTCCGAAGCTCTTGTGTACTTCAGTGGGGGGAATTTCAAATGTTTTGACAACACCCCTGACAGCCTGATTGACTGGTGGCAGAGTTTCAGGCTGCTTCAAGTGATTCATGAGTGTGACTAGTGGAGAATTGTCACTGTCAGAGTCACAGAATATTCTGAGCTGGAAGAGACCTACAAGGATTGTCAAGCCCATCTCTTAAGTGAATGGCCCATGATTGATGCTACTGTCAACTGAATGGTGAATCAGACTGTAACACCAGTTTATAACTTAATGTCCAGCTATGTATTTGACTCCCAAACTGTAATTCTGTGATTTCACATCTTAATTTGTGATTTCACATCTTATTTTGTGAAATTAGACTTGAAACTGTGAGCATTAAGTGACACCCTCAGAAGATATTTAAATGCTTAAATTTAGAAATGTGAACTGCCTCATTTATCACAAGCAAGGACTTGATATCTTGTTTACTAGCCAAGTTTTTCTGTCCATCTGGTGTAAGCATCAAATACAAGTAAGTAATTTTATTGCAGCTGTGGGAGTCCAAGTGAATAATCTTTGCCAAGGCTCAGAACCCCCCTTTCTATGAGTTGTACAAGTTTCTGACATGTTTCACTCATTGCTGAAGGACAGATATGACTACATTTCTTCAATCTGTGTGTCTGGACAGCAGAAATAAGTCCTTGCCAAGCTGTGTTTAAACTAAGACTTGATAGCTGTTTCTTCCCAGTAGTTTCCATCACAGAATGTAGAATCACAGAATCACAGAATGTTTGAGGTTAGCAGAGATATTTGGAGATCTTACAGTCCAACCCAACCAGTTTAACCAGTGTCAGCCATAGCATGCTGCCCAGGACCATATCCTGCAGAGTTTTGCACATGTCCAAGGATGAAGACTCCACAATCTCTCTGAGCAACCTGTTCAGTGTTTAATCACACTTACAGTATATTATTTTTATGTTTAAATGGAATTTCCTGCATTTCAGTTTTTATCAATTGCCTCTTGTCCTTTCCCTGTGTACCAATGAGAAGAATCTGGCTGTATCATTTTTTTTATCAGGTACTTACACAAGTTGGTAAGTGCCTCCCCCTCCCCCAGGACATCTTTGTTACAAGTTAAAAATTCTGATTCTTTTCAGCCTGTCCTTATATGACAGTTGCTCAATCCTTTAATCATTTTAGTGGTCCTATGTGTATACACTTTCTTCTGCAATGCCTTTGCCTTTATCCCTCACAGCAGCTGTCAATTTTTTATTAGAACTTTTGAAGAGAAAGGTGGCGTTCTCAGTCAATAAATCATTTCTGTGGCCAAAAATGGTTGGAGGCATTGTTTTTAGACAATCTGCGTCTCTATTAATTTAGGACTGTTTTCACAAATGATTGACCCCCTAAGTAAAAAAGTGTCCATGAATTATTTATTTCTGTACTTTCAGAGAAAGTTGAGCTGGAATATTGGAATGTTGTAAATAATTAAGAAATAAAACTAAGTGTAGAATTCATAATTATGTAGAGACATAATTACTGTTGTAGGACTCAAAAATGCACTAGAAGTTTCTGATTTATTACTTATAAGATTTAATTATACAAAAATAACTTGTAATTTGAAAGGAAATTTAAAAAATCTTTAGTCTCCTGTGTGTATGTTGCTTTCATATATTTACTCACATGCACAAACACGGCCATAACTTACACTCAAGAAGTGCATCACATCAGAACTCTTTATTCAAAACTATTTAGCTAAATGTAAGAGTGTCGTCGCATCTTTGCTTTTCAGCTGAAACCTATATTATGTTTTGTTTCTTTGTTTTTTCAAGAAAGGTGACAGGCTAATTTTAAAAATATTCGGATCTTTTTTTAACATGTCACAAGGACACGAAATCCAAAGTATTCAAGGTCAAACCATTTTCTCTTTCTCAGTTATATTTTTTATAGCATTTACAGACAGTTTTGCATCAGGAAATTCTACTTTTGCAGGGGAAACTATCGTAGATTATGCAAGATACTTTTCAAATTGCAGTTATCAAGCGACTTGTCACTACCAGACAGTTCTTTCCCTTGTTTCATAATGCCTTTGTTATACATTTTTTAACAAAAATAAAACCCCACCAAAATGCTTTGAAAGCAAATTTTTACCAGCATACATTTTTCAACTCCAAATTATTTAATTAAAAAAGTTGAAGCTTATATATTTAATTTGGAGTAAAGAAAATGGCCTTTAATGCAATTTTGAAATAACTTCTATAATAATGCCATTTAGACTGGCTTTCTTTTTAAACTATTTTTATTCTATTCTGAATTGGAAGATTTGAATCTCACAATTGTATTTTTCTGTAATCAATGTGAGCATTATTTAGCTTTTTTTTTTTTTTCCCTTAAATGTTATATGTATTCTTTACTTTGATAAACTTTTTTTTCCTTAATGACTATTAGGACACTTTTTACACTGACCTTGCTTGGAGGCAGAGCAAGGCTATTTGTCTTGCTGGCAGACAACAGCAACTGATAAAAAAACCCTGGTACAGAATGTGGCTGCTCACTTGGAAAGGTAAGAACTAACCACACGTATTCTGAAAAGTGGGATAGGTAGAAATTGCTCAGGTGCTCACAGTGCAAACACCAATCATGGTATGTTTTAAGTTTTGTTACCAATGAAATCGCAATGTGTTTGTGAACAAAATATCATATAAACCTCAGTGTCAGGCCTGTAAATGAAGAGCTGAATCCATTAAGGAATGATCCTCCTGTATTATTTCTTGCTCTGAAAGGTGAAGCATACCAAGGAGTCACCCATGGACATGGGGAAAAAACTGTTGAGGGATAGTGTTCAAAGGAAGATGAGCCTGCAGGATTCCATAGCCACGGGAGTCCTCTGTGTACTGACTCCTGTGCCTCAATGTACCTCTTCTTAAAGACAGAGTGAGCCTATGAGACACATCAAATAAATCTACAGTGAGATGCAAGGCTGTTTGACCTCTTGCACAGATGTCAGGTGTGAGAATTAAAATGGACCCCCTCTTCATCTTCATGTGCTCACCTATTGTGTCTTCTCTTCAAAATCTACCGCAATTGTGCCTTCAGACAGCAGGATGTGCAGACTTTCTGCAAGCAGGTGTGTGCAATTGATGGCAAGGCTCTGAAATTGGGTCCTGCTCTGCCATGGGGCAAGAAATATGACATGATCTTCATCTATCTCCTTTGTTTTCTCCATTTCCCAGTTCTGTATTTTGGCTTTTCTTTTATCTTTAATATGTGGTAGATGTCTTGCATATGAGCTCTGTACAGAAGGTATTTTCTCATCAGAGCACTATTCCTACTCTTCTTCAGACTCCTACGTATCATTAGTCTTTTATAAAACAAAGAAACATGACAGAGAATTAGATCTTAAGTCTTTTGATGTAGATAAGTAGATACAGAGTGAGTAGATAATGGGTAAAATAAAAATTGGTACCATCTTGCACTTTTGATATAGTTCAAATAAGACTGACTCCAGAGATTAAATTAAAAAAGAAAAAGAAGAAAAAATTTACTCTACTTCTGAATCCTGATTTTGTTTGAGATCAGAGCATGGAACTTCAAGGGACTGCGGAGCCATATTCCCAATTTGATTCAAATCCAACCTCCACTAGAGCATCTTTAAAAATCCCTCTTTTAGTGGAATTATGAGCCTGTTCTTAAATGTTAAATATATCAGATCCATTTTAAAAACTGCTTAGTCTGGGCTTCACTATTATAATAAAAATTAAAAAAAAATACAAAAAATTGAAAAAAATAGATTGGTCTTCTTGTTCAAGATGAGAAAAATATGAATGATAAAACAGTCATAATGTAAGGCAGAATGGATTAAAGAAAGCCTTCTGCCTGGTTTTAAAATTGAGAGTTTGTTACCATAAGATCTGAATTAACAGTATGATTGACTACATTTATTTTGGTCTTATAAAAAGAGAGTTTTGGAATTTGACAAAGCAGGAAAACCATGAAGAAAACCGTTAAATTTTATTCAGGTTAATTACTTTAACCTTACTTGAATCTTTATGAAAAATATAGTTAATTATAACAATTGACACAAAAAGAAAATTATCAAGGAATATAGATCAGGAAATATATGAAGTTTTGACCAGTGTGATAGGCTATTTTCAAAGGCAGGTTTTGCATACAAAAAACCTGCATTCAGGTGTTTTTTTAAAATGATCCATTTTTTACTACATGTTTTTTGCTTTGATTTGTAACCTGAAATGGGGACTTCCTGTTTCCAGCAAAGAGGTATTGGACATTATGGACTATTACTGTCATCTTTTCCAAACCTAAAAATTGGAAGTGTTTATCAGATTACTTACAAAAACCTGAACACTGCTCTAAAATGCCTATGTAAACACAGTGTAAGTATTTCCTCTTGCAAGTAAGATTCATGTGTTTGGACCAGTTCAAATTCTTATGTAAAGGATTGGTGACTTTCAAACTCAATATAAAATACTTTTGTCTAACCAGCTTTTCAAAGACTTGACCATTTCTCAATACCTGAGTTCCATGAGAAACATTCCCCATTCATTTCAACCTCTTGAAATTTGCAATTGTTAGATGATCTGCTTTTTGTTATAAGTCTTAATCAATGTGTCTCATCAACTAAAGAGACAGAATAAAGGGGCCTTTTCAAAAAAATTAAGGATCTCAAAATTGCAGTATCTGATTGAGTTCATAATTTCACACAATGTAAATTTCCCCTCAGAAATTTCAGCTCAGAATATTGCACTATGACACAAAAGGTATCTTTTCCATCTATCCATCTGCTATTAAAACAACACAGGAATCACTTCTGTCCTGGAAACTGACTCTTCTGCAATCAGTGATAGGACTGATGAACTGTTTGAATGAGCTGTAACTGCACAGAGCCATCAGGTAATCCCTGATTACAACTGGAAATTGGAAGATGAAGAAACAATCCAATACATATATATATACATATATACATATANATATATAAAATGTCTAACTGGTAGTGTAACAGAGGATGCAACAGGAAATGTGCATAGGATCATTGTTCCTCCTATTCCAAATTCACACTGCAGAGACCACAGCAGGATAGCTGTACTTCATGCCTCACTACAGCTATAAGTAGGAGGCATAATTTTTTTGCTGAAAATAACCCTGAAAGCTGGGAAAGGTTCTCAGCAGGAGCTGGGCAGTGGTGCAGAGTATTGATGTAGCATTAGGAATAGATGTGTTCTGGTACTGCTAATCTCCAGCATTCAAGAGTCATGACTAAGGCGGCATAGAAATCATGAGATGGCATAAAATAATCAGATACAAACAAACAAGCAAACAGTCTCTAGAAGGGGATGGAATTTTAATTAGCTCCCTGCTTGAGAATCTTTTGGTTTCACTGAGGCCACATATTCTAGCTTATCTTAGCAGCTGCAGAAGCTAGATATACTTTGTGAAATGAAAGCATATGTTTTTGTATAAGCAGAAAATATCTTGGAGGATTCAGCCTTAAGCAATACACAAGCACTAAAAAAATTGCAAGAAATTATGACTGTTTTTCTTACTGTAGTATTTACTTTGTTCAGTATTGAAGAAAAATGCTCTGAAGAAAATTTCTCTTTCCTCACAGTTGATGTTGGCCCCTCATTCTGCCATTTACCAAGAGAGTCAGGGTTCTTCTGGGTCTTGTCAAGGTTCCATAAGCTGGATTTCTCTCAGGATGGAAGGGTGGGACTCTACCAGTCAATTTCTCTCTCACACTCCGTGATAGGCCTCAGCTTCTTCCTCTGTAAGTCTGCCACCAGATCGGTCATCTACCTGGTCACACCACATGCAGGTGTTCTCTCTTTTGCCCTCAGGTGCTAATGCCAGGCTCAAACACTGTCTGCAGCCTGAGGAAGGGAAGATCTGGACAGCTGTGTGTTTCTGATGGAGCTCCATCTGCATCACCAAGCTCCTTTTAGAAATGGCTTTCAACTGTGTGGAAATCGTCCTTGGGTGTGTACTAGTTGGGTAGGTAAAAACTCACAGGTGAGCTTGCCTCAGGAGCTGGGGGTGGCTGTGTGCTCTACATGCTCCGTCTGTGTGAAGTGCCACACCTTGCCCTGACTGCCCACGCTCCTGCCCACACTCCCTGGAGTCATTTGCATCTCCTGTGGTTGCTCTGGCAAGGCTCTCATCATGCCAGCCTCACTCGTGAGAGCTGCCAAGCCCTGCCAAGTCTCTGCATTTTCTCTCAGGTTTCCCTGACTCCAGGAACTCCTCCTCTAGCTCCTTCAGGTATTTTGGGCCAGAACTTGCCATAGCAGCTGCTGCAGTGGCTGCTGATGCTACATGCCTTGTTGACTGTCTAATGTTAGTTTAAAATGAGCAGTATTTTTTTTTTTAAAAAGAGTAGTTTGTTTTTCTAGATGCAGATGAAAACATATCTGTAAACTGCTGAAATGTACTACTTTCCTGTTTTGGTCTTTTTTGTCTAACTTATCTATACTGATTTGTTAATTTCAGGTGTCATTATCCCCTCTCCCCCTTTGCTAAAGTCTATTACTAATACTTCGAGTCCTTTTCCAATGTACTACAGCCTATGTAAGTAGGTGTCAGCCTTCTTTCTCTATATTTCAGTTCTATAAAGTATACTTAATTTTTTTTCAGTGCAAAGATAAATCAAATCAAATGTTCTATCACCAATTGCAGCTCAGGCTATGATTAAGAACCCACTCTGAAAGTGATCAAGATAGAGGACTGATCAGCTCATTTTTGTTATGAATTCTTCTTTACTCCTTGCTTCTCATAATCGCTTTAGCTAGCTACTCACTCATTTCAAATTATAACTCAGTAATGGGCCATAGTTACAGACCATATCCACATAGTCCTTTCTTTAAAAACAGCTCTCTGTTAATGAAATTTTATTGATTCTGCATTGAGCAGAGTCTCTCCTAGGTTAAAATGTCACCCCTCAACTGTGACAGATCAGTTGACCATGGATTTAACGTTTTAGAATGGGTATAACAAAAATGTAACTCCTCTCCTCCCTTTTCTCTTTCCTTTCCCTCTCTGTGGCATGCCTAGGTTTCAGATGCCTGATGAAGAAAACTTACCACTCAGGACCTAGTAAGGAGTATTAGCCCCCTCTTGTGGAAAAATACCTTTGATTCTTACTATGATGACTGATACAGAAAGCATACACAACATTGCATAATACAACTTGTGTATCAGTGGAATACCTATACAAAAAGTTTAAGCATAATATAATTTGACAAGCCTACCTGTCAGCAATCATTATATATAGACAGCTAATATTAACTCACTACTTGAGTATCTTCTTCTGTATATGAGCAAGAATACATTTCAGTGGTGTTGTTTTCACTCCTTTCCTTAAAAAGCTCCTGCTTTGCTTCTAACCAATCGTGGCAATTATCCCTTTGGATGTTATTTTGGAAAGAATTCTGGTTATAGAAGAGAAGGTTTGAAAAATGAAAAGGGAATGGGAATAATATTTTATGTAAATAACTACAATGCTTATTTTGCATTTATTAATAAAATCTACTGATTAAGTGGAACTAAATTTGACATTTAAGCCATTTCTATCAATAACATTAAAGAAAAATTATTTAAATGAAAACTACTGTATTACATTAAAATACACAATATAATTCCATTTAGTGTAAAGATATTTTACCAAAGATTCAGAGAAGTTAAACTAAATATATACTGCAGTTTGTCTGGCCCAAATAAGCAAAGCAGAAAAATCTCATTGCCAGCTCATTCCAACACCGACATAGCAATTAGAATGTAAAGACCTTTTAAAATTTATGTCTAGGATTGGTATTTGGGAACACAGCTTGTGGTGCTCTGTCTGACAGTGATCTTATATAATAGGGGTTTCAGACACCGAAAACCAGCATTCTGGACCTCACATTTTACAATTAAAGAATGTGATATACAAGTATTGTGCTAAGAGTTTACTTCATGAGGAGCCCAGTTCTGACTGATGACATTACATAATTAAGCATATTTCTCTAAGATGTAGTCTTCCAAAAATCAGTTGAACTGCATCAAACAGTTCATTAAAAAGCACCATGAAAAAATGTAGCAGATGGCTCTATATTAAATATATGAATTTAAATATTTCCTACCGTGAATATTTTGTCTTTTGTGGATTTACAGAAATATACCCTTATTCGATAATTTGTGGACTGAAAAAGTCTTTTAGCCTATTTATGCATGGTAAGTCATAATTTTGGTGAACATGACAGAGGTTCCTACTTTGAGTTTCTTTTAGGTTCAGTCAATCTACTCCCAATATCCATATTTATCGTTATGAGTTGTATTCTAAATTTAGTTTCATTGGAACCTTAAATATTGCATTAGTGTTATTTTGTAAATAATATGACTGAGGTGATTGACAAATTATATTTGCCATTATCTTGTTGGTCTCATGTTTGCATCTGATGAAGTCAGATTTTTCTCCTTTATAATGCTTCTACCAGGTTTCAAGGTTATAGAAGTTTCTTTATTAATCCCCACTACACAGCTTTTTATTTCAGTTCACATTGTAAATTTCTCTCGTCTCTAGCTCTAAACTACCACAAATCAAACTCATACATCACTCAAATTTAAAAAGGTATTAAGATTTATTTCAAAACAAATAACTAACTTCCTTGTGACTGATGTTTTTTTAAATAACAGTCTATTCTGATTTCTCTTGGCTGAGTTATTCACCAAACTTAGCATTCACCTACTAATCTCTATTTACCATACCTGATTTGTAATATGTAATAATTGCTGACATTACAGATTGAGAATGTTATTTCAATAGAACTATACAGTGCACAATGAGAAAAATTTCTCTGAGACATACCCATGCAAAACTCCATTGAACTGAAGGGAATATTTCATAAGCAGAGCAGAAAAGAAAATGAAACCCAATTAAGACTGCAAGAGAGGACTGATATGAATTATGTGATGGAACAATAGTGTGATGAGGATTTCTGTCTTATTTTCAATTTACAAACATATCATATGTGAAAGAACATCTCTATTTATAGTAAAACATGGGCAACTTGATATATGCACATAGAAGAAAACACTTCCTCTCATAAATATGCATTTTGATCTCATATTAGCAATGGCCTACACATTCTGTTGCATTTAGAATAAGATCTCCAAATTATCGTGTCTCTTTCCTTCTTGACTTTGAGCCTTTCCTTTTTTCTATTTTTCCCTTTTTTCTCGTTTTCTTTTTTTTCTCTTTTCAATTTATTTTCCCTTTTCTTTTTTCCCTCCTACTAGAAAAATTGGTTAGACAGATGCTTGAAAAATTGAGGGAAACAAATTTAGAAACATAAATGGTGTCTTTTATTCACCTGTTTGTGTATTTTGACACTTTTAGAGTTTATTTCTATAGCTACAATCTGTAAAGAGAGCTTCCCCAGCAGAGCAGGAGGCATTACCTCGCGTTGTTGAAAAGAGCCCGTGCGCTCCCTCCAGTGGGCAAAGTTAAAGCTACTAAAGCACTGCTGGATCATTCCCAAGAAATTACATGCACAAAAAAAAAAAAAAANAAAAAAAAAAAAAAAAAAAAAGTAACTATTTCCACACTAAGCACCCCATAAGCAAAGCAGATCAGGTAACTGGACAGAGTTTTATGTATTTAAATGATTAAAAATTTCTGTTTAAGTGTTAATACTCATCTAAATATAGGAAACAGAATTGTTTTCATAGACAAACTATTTAAAGATAAGAAATAATTGAGACAATGTATAAAATCTCTCACTCTGAGAAAGAATAGACATTCTAATTAAACATAAAAAAATGCTTTTTAAATTCTACTTTAACTCCTCATTAGAAAAATATTTTACTGAGGAAAGCTTAAAGAATAAATTATTAAAAAAAATTAATATTTTAATATGGACCTGAAGACAATATATTAGTTTTGGTTTGTATCTAAAACAAAGTTTGGAAGAAAATAATACTATTTCCAAGAATGGAAGATGGATTCACTCTATGAGTTACCATACAAATAAAAGAAGTATATATAATGTTCCATAACTAAAAATTATAATTGTAAACCAATTCTTTCAAATACTCTTGCATGCTCTTATTTTTTGGAGTAACCTTATATGACAGCAATATTACAAATCTACTCCAAAATCTTCCACACAGATGGATAATTTATACATGTCTGAAGGTATGATATTTACTTTCATTGTATTTTTACAGCCACCCATACCATGCATGATTATTCAGTATCTCAAAGCTGTTATCAGCCACTGCAGTTTACATGACATTATTTCTTTCTGGTCTCTTAACTGTAATTCTGTTTTCCCCAAATATTAAATGCAGCCAAACAAATCTGTTACATTCCTTTGCATTTTTGGTTATTGGCAGAGCTATTGAGATATTTTAAAAAAATAAATAAACCCATGAATCCTTTAAAAATAAATGGGTTGAAAAAATAAGAAAGAATGCTAGAAGTGTCATTGATAAAACAGGTGAATTTAAAAATTTTATTAAAAACTATTCCTTGTTTACCTAGCAATCTTCAAATATGGTGATAAACACCTTGAAGGGAATCCAAGGAAGTGCTACTGTAATATTTTCTGTGGTAGGACTCTGCACAACTGAACTGTAAAACAATCAGTTCTCAATGGATAGGTTTCTGGCTGGGAAAATGACTTTGAGTCACAATCCAGCCAATGTCAAAGATGAGGATGTGAATTGCCTCCAATTCTATTGCTATAATATAATGTAGGTTATACTACAACAATGCAATGAATAACTGAGTATCTTTTGTAGCACATGCAGACTGCTTGTCATTTTTTCCTGCAGTGAAGTCATGGCTTTCAGCAGTCCAACGGATTACACTGCTATGCCTTAAGAATGCACAGAATAAGTAAAGTAAAAAAAAGTCATCGCTTATCACTTGTTTCACAAGAAGTAATCCTACTCAACAGAATACATGGGATTTTTACATTACAGTAATAGTTTATGCTATTAGAACATGAAACTCATTACTAGCGGATGGACCCAAAAGTATTGCTGAATAAGAAAATGGAGTTATTTCCTTATTTTGTAATTGAATCAGTACTCATTCAGTGTCTGTATAACCAGTTAGTCTAAATTAAATTTTTATGTATACAAGAACACGGTGTTGGTTTTCAATACTTCTGATGAAATGTATGCTACTGGGCATCAGAGGAATTAAAAAATGGAAACTCTTGATTTCCTTGAAATCTCAGGTATTGGAAGAGTTGTTTCTCTGTCAATTTAGCTTTGGACATTGCTGCTGCTGCAAGTGAGAACAAGGGCTTTTAAGAGTATTAATTCTGCATGCAATATAATGGGGTTTTGGGGTTTTAAAATTTTGAGTTAAATTAGCTTGGAAACATGCTCTGATGAAGCCAAAATTTAATGAAGGCAAAAAAAAGCTTTTTCATACACAAGAATCTGTGTTAAAGAGTGGGTTAAATGACTCAACATACTACTTTAGCCACTTTCAGAAACTCTATTTCTAGAAATAGATTTTTTTCTTCACTTCAGAAAAAATTGCTTTAAAAATTTCTAAAGCTTCAAAATCCAGGTCTCAACTGCATATAGGCTCACTGGAAATTTTGACTGACAGAGGATTGACCCAATAAAATTGATGGTCATTTACTGAATTTTGCCTTCAGTATGAGTTGTGAGTACTCACAAATTTGCTCTGGTCAGGGAGATGGCTTGGAGAGAGTGCCAGTCTGCACTCCCATCAGAGCTGATCTCCCTTAGTCAGACCCTGTCTGTGTCTCTGGAAGGATCTGGTTCACAGGGAGCACACTCTGGACAAGCAGAGAGCGTTTCAGACTCACACACTGCAACCTTTTTCATCTTTTTTACAATCTGCTGTTTTCTTTGTTACTCTGCAAAGCCTTGCTAGGCTCAGGTTACTCTTGCAGGGCCTCAAGAACTCATGACCTTTTTTACATTCTGATGCTGTTCAACAGTTTCTTTGTTATTTTTTTTTCACCTCAGTAGTAGTATTCAGCAGTTGTCACAGTCCTGCCTTATTCCCCAAA
Organism: Bombycilla garrulus; assembly: GCA_013400315.1. NCBI lineage: Eukaryota > Metazoa > Chordata > Aves > Passeriformes > Bombycillidae > Bombycilla > Bombycilla garrulus. The sequence continues at coordinate 16,814 of VXBU01005790.1, forward strand.
GTTACACCTATACACTACCTTAGTGTGTCTTTAAAGAACAAAATCTAGAAGATGCTTTATGGACTCATCACATTTTTAACTTCTCCAGTTTTTATCTGCTTGAAACACACATTTTTCTCTTTGAATCCTAATCCTAGTTGCTAAGCTCTATCAATTCATTGAAATGATGGTGTTCTTAATAAATAAACACACATTCTTTCTCATTTAAACTGTTTGCTATCAATATTTTTTCTGTTCCTTCTGAGAGTCACTCTACTGACTGATTAGTCTTCTCCATCCTTTACGTATTTTAGAGAAGAAAAATCAAATACCTTGAATCATATGTTTTTGGCAAATTCTTTGTTTTCCTTCCTATATCTGCAATAATGTCTTAGTTCTTACCAATATTTAAATTTTGAGTAGATGAAACAAATATATTTTGGAATTGAAACTAGAGATCAGCTAGACTGGAGATGCTGAAAGACTTTGTGCAAGCTCTAGCAATAAAGCAGATTGTCAGAAGCTGTCATTAACAAAATTATTCCTAAAAAAGATCAGATTACCAGTCATTTCACTGTATTAATGAATAGATCTCTGTTTAATTTGACATTTCAGTAGTTACAGGACAGAAATTTTTTCTTTACATTGTACTTAACATATGCATGCTTGGCTGAAGTTAAGTCTGTAAATCATGATGATTTGTACAAGCCAAGTTTTTTTAGGAATTTGATTTTATCAGTTGATTACTTTGATTCAGTTGTAATATTTCTGCTAAGTACAGTGGGTCCATATTACATTTTTTGAAGCTGGGATATTTGAATTTAAGATATAAGCTCTTTTCTCAATAAGTAGAGAAAGCTTTGGAACTTATCAAGAAGAAAGCAGTGTCCCCATTGGGAAACTAAAACCAGTCATTTTCAAGCATTAAAAATGTAGTTTATCTTGGATTTAACATTAATATTGCATCTTGTCCATTGTAATATCATGTAGTAGCAAAAAAAAGGACAGAACCTGTCCTATGATTTACATTGCAGAGACTTATCTTTTTGTTACTTTTGAAATTTTTTTGCCCAGTTTGCAGATTTTCCAGTTATTTTTTAATTATTTTTTTAAAACAAATGTAGATCCCCTCAATTTATTCCTAACTCCTAGTTAACCTACTTTGGACCAGAAGTTCTCATCCGACTTTAGTTTATGGAGGCTGAAAAAGAAGTAACACTCTTCTGTACCAGAGATATTTTTAACAAACCTGTTCATAAGTCAGATGAAAGCAACAGAGAAGGTAAGGAATGTGACCATCTTAGAGCCTTATTGAATAGCCCATTACTGGCAAAAATCTTGGGACTGATCTTTTTCATATGAAAACTGAGTGGAGGGACATAAATATGGAAAAAAGCCTAGACTTGTTCTGAAGGTTTTTCAGCCAGCAGAAGTTTGTTTTTATGAAACAAGGTTTCTTCCACAGGAAGAGACAGATAAAAGACATATGCCCTTTCTAACTCTGTGAGGGAAAAGAGGTACAGTGCTCTGAATTTTCTGTTTGGAGAGGCTTTTCCAGCAGGAAGATGTCTGGTAACTGCGGATGCTGCTCTCTGCCCCTGCCCCAGCTGCAAATCCACGTGTGTACACACACAGGTGCACACGTGCCCCAGAGCCAGTAACACTGATTTTACCTTGCTGCTCTGAGATGCATTTCATTCATTCTCTGCTTCTTGTCTTCATCTGCCCTCTTTTTCACAGAACAGGTCAGGTTGGAAGGGACCACAGCGGGTCATCTGCTCCAACCTCCCTGCTCAAGCAGGGTCATTGCAGATAGAGCACATGGCACAGGTTTGTGTCCAGACAGCTCCTGAATATCTCCAGTGAGGGAGACTCCACAGCCTCCTGCACAACCTGTTCCAGTGCTTGGTCATTTGAACAGTAAAGTTATTTTTCATGTTTAGATGGAACTTTCTGAGCATCAGTTTCTGCCAATTTCTTCTTTTGCTTCTCAAAGCACCTGTGGAATAAAAATTTCTGAAGATTTTCAGAAATTGTCTTGACAAGACTCTGAGCAAACTGATGTCATATCAAAATTAGTTCTGCTTTCAACAAATAAGTGATCTAGATGCCCTCTAGACATACCTTCCAAATTATTTTGTTGTATGCTTCTTTTGTCTGAGATGTGAGTTTGCTTAGATGAAATTATACATGTCAATTTACTATATGACTCTAGGTAGTTAATCAGAATCACCTCTCCCACTCTCCGGCATTCTTCCTTTGTGGGAATTGATTTTTATTTCTGAGTATAAGCACAAGCAGGGATAGTTGTCTTGCAGTAAAAGAAAAGTAAACAAGCATTCTGGTGCAAGAGATCATCCTCAACTACTGTTCATTGTCTGTTCACATTTAAGAGGAACATCAAAATGGCAAAGAAAAGAAACTGACCAGGCATATAACTCACTCTTCAATCATCTCACTTTTAAGTATTACCCATGTTCATCTTTGTATCTTACTGTTTCATGAATTTTCATTCAGCTAGCAATAAAATTGCATTTAAGTGCATTTTTCAGACACAAATTCATTAAATACGGGAGACAGGATGGAACAACCTTTCATGAAAAGTCACAGGAGAAAAAGAGTGTCTGTCATTTTAAGGTGAAATAGATTATAGATGTGACTGCCTTAGATAGTGGGGGAGTGAGCTTGATATTCACCGTCGTGGCTTAGTCTTTCTCTATAAAGACAATGAGAGTTTTGAAAATAATTTTAATGAAAATTAAGTGCATCCATAATGAAGCTTTCCTCTCCTCAATTAAAATCCTCATTGAAAGCCTTGGTGCGTTTCATTTTTAACTTGTTCTGCTCCTTATGCAATGCAGCAGTGATCCATGCTGCCATCTAGTGCCGCTAGGGGAAGGCAGTGGGCTGCTGAATTTAGGATTTTCATGGATGCTGGAAGAATAGCAATTTTTGCTCTTTGCTACTGTGATGGCTTTCTCATTGCCTTAGTTTTAGCCCTGAAATTAAAATTATGGAAACTTGCCTTTTGCAAGGGAGTATCATGTCAGGAGAGTACAAGTCTGCTCGGGAAGGACCTGGGGACAAGTGATGGGGATGTGGGAGAGATAGGGAAGAGAAAAAGAAGTGATAAACAAGGCTGCAGGCAGAAACCAGAGGGAAAAAAAATACACTGATTACAGTGGCAGCTATCTTACTGCTCAGAGAATCAGAACAAGTGCAGTGGAGTGGCCATCTGAACCAGAATAAACACAGCAAGAGATATAAGTGGAGAATGCCATGACCTTGAGAATAGAAAAGGCGTAGAGAGAAAAGATGAGGGAGAAGTGTTTGTGCACTTACTGAAGGGTTCGTGATTTAGCTGTCAGCTTTATATTGGCTACAAAATACAAATAATTAATATTTTCCAATTAGTGCTTTAATAAATATGCATACATTTATACAACTAAAATTAACTGAAGTCCTAAAAGACTGCTCAGTCAATTAGCCTTACATTTGCAAAATGACTAGATTTCCCTAAAGAGTCAAAAAACTCAACCATGGAAAAAGACATTAACGTGAGAGACCACTGAAAATAACTGTGTGGTCCATAGAAAAGGTCTCACACAGCATTCTGTGTATCAGTGTAAACATATCACAACTCATTTTATTTAATTGAGATAATTATAAGAAAAAGGCTTTGAATTCTGATGACAAAACAGAAACATGAATGCATGATTACTTTTCCCGTGTTCAAAACACTTGAAAAGAGCATCCAAAAAAAAAAAAAAAAAAAAAAAAAAAAAGCCTTGCATTTACATGTACATTTTGATTTGAAATATAGTTTTAAAGAATTTTTGTCCTTACCCAAAATTATGGGCATAATTTTGGTAAAACAATCTTTCAATATATACCCGTACAATCCCACTGGGCAATTAGCTGTTAATGAAAATTTTTCCTTACACATTAACAGTGTTTTTACGAACTGTCCTTACTTACAAAATTGAAGAACAATTTTAATTGAAATTCTTCCTTGAATTGTACAATTAAAACTCAGCCTAAATTTTTAGATACTTGAATCTAAAAATATACTTGTAATTGCTTCTTTTACTGAAACTAAAATAATATACAGACAAAGAAACATATGGCATCCTAAGAAGTTTCAGAATATTCAAAAATTTTTAATTTCCCTTCACAGACAGGCAACAGACAAGCACATGCACATAAATAGAGACTTGTCTGAAATTCTCAGACAAAACAGAAAAAACCTATATTGGAAAAGCCAATATTTTTTTCAGAATGCAATTATACAGTGACAAAAATACATAATTGTCAATCATTTAGATAGGACCTTAGAATACCAGTCTGACATTAATGTAGAGCACATTGCTTCAAACAAGCAGAAGAATACACTTCAAACTTGCCTTACTGCTGTAAAATATTTGAGTCTACCAAATTGAAATTGATTTCAAATGGACAAAAATGTACATACTGAGCTCTAAACATTGTATAAAGTTTAGCAGCATTCACGTAGAAATAGAAGAAATAAAGACATATTTTCCTTAGAAGTTTTAAGAATTACAATAACGGCATTTGGGAAACTTTTTTCTTTACACATTTTTGGAATACATCAACAAATAACTGCATATTTGATGAAATTCTTTTCAGGAGATTTTTCAGGAGATGTCACATAATGCTTATCTGATTTTTTGTTGGAGAAATGGGTCACAATTATTTTAAGCTTTCCCCTCTAAAGGCAATTGCTGTTTTATCAAACTGAGCAGATCTCAATAGGAGTTAGAAAACCTACAAAATATAAGCTTGCTTATACTGTGAAATGTCATGAATCAGGATGGTGACAACCAAAGAGGGTGCTGGCTGTCACAGGGAACAGTGAGTGGTTCTGTAGAGTAATGAGAGAGCCGATGATGGCTTAGTCTATGGAAAGCTTTTAGCATGCAATGGACTCACTTGTCTTTTTCCATCCTCTGGGTCCATGCTTGTATTAAGAGCCCTGGTACAACTGGTTGGATGCATAACAAGTGTTTGGAAAAAAAACGGCAGCAAAATAACATAATTTCAGCCCCCTTCTTTGTGTGAGAGGTGTTGCTTACAGAAAGAGTTACTCTTTCTAAGATCACCAGAGATTTGTTATTGCTGTGTTACTGTTCTTCCCTCTGATCCTTTTTATCCTCCATGCTCAGAAGAAAACATTTTTTGTTTTTGAGAAGCACCTTAATGCCACGTCATGTCTAACTGAGATAAATTTAAATTCATTATGGATATAATTCTGATTTATCCTTCTACATTTATCCTACCAGTAATTAATTCAAACAAAACCTTCTAACTATTGCCCCAGTATGAGCAAGTTAATTACCCAGTAAATATTGGCACCAATCACTTCTAAAAAGTCAGGGTAGCACTCAAATCCCCATGACTCTGCTCCTACCAACTGCTGGCATTCAAAATCATCAGCTGAAACATAAATATATTTAGGTTTTAATGTTGAACAACATTGTGATAAAAGTCTTGACAATTAATTTGTAATTAGCAAAGACTTTTAACAGACATAAAGAAAAGGTCATATGAATTATTTGCTTGTAATCTATGTTAGGACAACCAAAAATACTTTTATTCTTCAGAAAAATGTTTTTTGCCCATTTTTGCATCTCATATTCTCTTTCTGTTCCTTTTCCCCCTCTTTTCTTTCCAGAAATTATTTTAGTAGGAAGAGTATATTGAAACAGGAAACTTTACACACATACTTTAAAAAGCTTGCAGGCTTTCCAACTGCATTTGTGCGCATGTGCAGACATTTCAGAGTCAGATGTATGTCTTGTGCTCTAGGTCCTGCTGTACAACTCATCTAGGGTCTGATTCTCTCAACATTACTTCAAATTTAGCCACTGTTCTCACCCTTACAGGGAGCAAGTCACATTTTTAATCAGGGAATTAAAATGTATATTTCTTCCAGGTAATTTCTAGTGAAGGAGTTATAGATCAAGAATAATTCACAAAACCTATCATACAATCCACAGATAATTATAAATTCTTGAAAATTGTAGCACCTATAATTCCTGAATGGAAAAAGAACCAAAACAAATCAGTGAACCAATTTTTTATGGTTAATTTCTCCTCTTTCTAACACATCTGAAATTTGTTATCAAATGTTATTACACAGCATTCAGATACACCCACAGTGAAGACTACATCCAGTATTCAAAAGGTATTGTTAGTAATGGTCACATATCACATCCATATCTTACACTGTTGGAGGATTCAATATAGCCAAGTAAACTTGGCATAGTGAAGGTATTTGCTTAACTTTTCTGCTTCTTAAAGTTACTTGCATTGTCAAGGTAACAAGATAACACTCTGAAATGCATGCCAGAAAGCTTGGGATGTAGCCCAGTGTCTCCCTGGAGCAGACTACCTTTCAGTAGCTCCAGTTTGCTAGTCAGGCTAAAAATGCATAACATGACTGTAGCGTTGTTTCTGAATAAATGACAGTAAAACTCAGAAAACGCTTACAAACAAATTTCAAACAACTCTGCTAAGCTGAGGTGAGACTCCTTTTCTTTCTAAAATTCCCAATGGACAGGATACCCTTTGAATTCCATGGTCACCTCACAGACCTTTGCACACTAAGACATTTCTCATACAAGATGTCTGGCTGTTTGGATACAATTCAAGAAGAGGCTTATGCTTCACAGAGCAGGAAAGCTGACATAAGCTTTAGAGTAAATACCAAAATCTCTTATCTTTCCATATTTGTCATATATTATAATCCTTGCAAGTGTGGCCTCCACAATAATAGGAAAAAATCCTAAATATTGGCTTGACAGGCTAACAAAGGCATTATACATAAATGGTAGTTAGGGAACAGTTGTGGAAGGTTTAAGCTTTCTAAATTTTAATGCTCATTTATATTAAAATGTACATGAATTTCCAACGGGAATGTCTCCTAACACATAGAAGTCCTACTTCTGAGAACTGATTTATTCTCTAGCATTTATGAACAAGAAATGGCCCCCTGGGTATCTACCAGGCCACGGACAGGGGATTTTTGCGTCCAACAATATTTTTTATTGCTTTTTCTATTAGATACTATTTTTATAGCAAAACATATACTTTATGTATGCATAATTCTAAACTCTCTGATCCTCCTTCCAAATTTTGCCATGCAAAAGAAATGACCACTGATAATTTTCTAAATGTGGTTCTAGGGAGATATTTCATACTAGTTCTGTAGTTTGCCTATATGTGTGATGGCTTTTACACTGTGATTAAACTCTAGAATTTTTTCCTTCCTATTACCTGAATTAATTTAGTTTCCACATTAAAACACTAATACTTTAAAATAGATTTGTATTTTCCTAAGATAATCTATCATATATATTAATGGAATAATTTGAAAGTATCAGTTTTGAAAATTCTTCCTTTGAAAAACCACACTATTAAAATACTAATTATACAAGCTCACTTGAACTCAACGTGATTCCCACACTAATTTCCATAACAGAACATTTTTCACACGTCACTGATTCATAAAGAACTGCTCCTTTTATACAACATAAATAAATATAGCTCCTTGAGGTACTCTCCAAAACAGACATCTCTACCTTAACACCTTCCCTCTAAATCCTAGAATTATGCTGCCTTGAAACTTGCAGAGTCAGCTGAGAAGTCTTGTTAAATTCATTATCTCTGGGAGAAAGTAAGGCATGTACTTCTTTTTCCCAGCATCATTCTTACCTGCCTTTGCCTTTCTCTGTGAATAAAGAGGATGCAGTTGATTCAGCCAGTGAAGGAATGAGTCAGTGGTAGAAATGAACTTAAGTAAATGTAACTTTTATGTTTCCATACTTATGTATTTAGTTGCATAAAAGAAAAATTTTAATGCCATATTATTTAGATAAAATTTCATCTTTATCGTAGCAGATGTACTTCACCATAGATTTTGAGATAATTTCAGGAAGTTTTATAAAGTGAATAATATCTATTATCATCGTTACTATTACTTCCAAAATGAAAATATAATGATTGTGTAATCATAATAGATATTAAATACATCTTGTACATAACTTTTCCTGAGCTAGGATATACTGTGTAGAACACCAACAGAAATTACAGGAAAAGAACACAGGAAGGATGCACATTACTCTTTCCATCACTTATTTAACAATTATCACTAATACTTTTCCAGCAATTTTTCTTTCTCTTTTTTTTTTTTATTAAACAGATTTCTATCCACTGTATGAAATACATTTTCTATGAATTTTCTTTTCATAAGTAACATCTCACTAACATACCACAAAGAGGTGCTCTAAACCCACAGTAGCTGTTGAGAACAACTCTACCAAGAACAGACAGGACTGCTGCAAGCTCGGCTCAAGGTAGGGGTTTGTGATTTTAGTACTCTGTTTTCTAAGTAAAAATATTTTTCGTGGCAGTCATTGCAATAAAACTTGTGTCCAGCAGTCACAACTTAAAATAATGAGATCCGTAGCTGTCACCACATTAACAAGTCAGGTGAGATTTATTCCATGGAATAGATTTAGGCAGAATACTCAGCTATCTATCATCTCATTTTTCATAAATAATCTATTCAGTTGAATAGAATATCTTTTTTTTCCCCCGGAAGTAAAAATTATGTAACGAGTGACTTGAAACAGAGGTTTCTGTTCTGGCAACTGTGGTGTATGTGTTTAAATACATTTTTTGGGAATTATTCTGTTGTCTACAGCTTCTGAACTTGCATATATAAAGATAAAATATATACAAGTCTTCACAGAATCAGGAGTGAAAAAATAGATTTCTCTTGGGATCTAATTTCTAAATCTTTCTTTAATCCAACTTAAATTAATTTTGTAATCCCAGATAAGTTTTAACAATTTTTCTGAATCCCATCACTGTTCTGACTGTCCGAGAGAAAAGGCATGGCTGAGGCAGAGAACCCTGAACACTGCATTATTCCTCATCTGTATCACTTCATACTAAAACAAATGGGGATGAAACTTGATTGCAGTCTCTGCAAGAAGTGTATGGCTTTGACCTATTCAATCAAAAGTAGAGTCCCTTGCTCTAATGGCATCATCTGTGGGGTCTTCATGTAGGTCTACAATTACTTGGAGGCCACTGGAGGTAAAAAAATCTGCAATTTCAGTTCTTGAAAACTGCTTATGCATCCCACTGAAGTAGTATTTTTTTCCATTTTTAGGGGAAATCTGGATCTAAATAGAGCAGAAAGAATATAGTTCTAGTTTATTTGAAAATACTACTTGAACAGCTCTATTTTTAGTCATCATTTATTTATGAATACAATTTAGAAAGTGATGTACATAATACAGAGTATGTTCCCTTCCAATGTGTCTTCATTTTTTCTTATGTAAATTAAAGTTTATCTATGTATTGGATAATTAACAGTATCTCAATGGATCCGTTTACTTATGAAGAAATATTTTTCATTCTCGAGACACTTTAATTTCAATTTCAAAATTTAGCTCTGTATTTGTATTCAAATGTGAAAATATTTAGATGCTTTGGAATATTCAATTTGAAAGTTTTCAAAGGTGATTAGCACTTTGTTTCCATTTTATTTATACTGTAAAGAATCAATTCTGTAGTTTGAAAGTGTACTGTCTGTGGTAATCATTATTTATAAATGAGAAAGAAAGAAAGAAAAGGAAAAGAAAGAAAAGAAAAAGAAAAGAAAGCTCCAAAATTATGTTCCTGCCACTATGATCTATATTTAATAAATGACTTTTCAAACAGGTATGAGCTTTATTTCAGCAGGCACTACCCATCTATAATTGAAATATCATTTGTGCTAATCAAAGTCTGCATGGTAATATAATTGTTTTGAAAGCTACACAGCACTGGAACAATTTATTTTGGGTCTGCTAGATAAGTAGGAATTTAATTGGAATTCTCAACTCTAAAATATACAGACTTACTGTGCAGGTTCCAGCTAAACAAAGGACAGATGAAGCACAATTGTTCAAAGACAAAACCAGAAATATTAGAGATATTGAAGCAAATTTTTGTAATTGAAGTATGATATACATTAACCTTAGATATATTTTTCAGACTGTACACATGTCTCAAGTATTTGAATGATAATACTGTGTTCAAATTTTTACCTTGGTACCTTCATTGTGTCTCTTTTTAAGGGCTTATTAAGTATTTTATTCTATTATCTTTTCTGTCTAGATGCTTGCTAATTGAAGGTTCTTTAAAGGCTCTCCGAATATAGAGAGCTTACGCTGCATTGCCTGAAGTTGCATTAGGCAGAGCCTCATCAGCATTCAGCACCACTACCATAGCGTAAAGCCTGGAAGAAGTGGGAAAAATTACCTACTGAAACATAAGAGGAGAAGATGAAAAGAGGCCAGCAAGAAGAAATAAAAGCGCCTTATTTCTGTTCTGAAGCTTCTCTTTCTAATGGATCCCCCTCCCAAGCAATGTTGCGAATGGCAGGTGATGTGTTCTGCAAATAGATCAGCGATGTCACTTGTAAAATTGCACTTTTTGGCATTCAGGTGTTGAAACCAGTCAGCTGGTAGCCAGGCTTTATCCAAGGCTGTATTACAGAAAAAAGAGTATATGTTAGATCATCTAGCAGCAATTACAGTAAAACACCTCTGGCTTGAGACAGAATCACTGTTACTGTTGCTTCCTGTGGTGAATTCTGTCACTATCATATTTGCTTCCTTTTTCACTCCCAGGTGTCAGATATTCTTGGCTAAGATTATTTTACTGGGTTGAATTAATTTCGCAACTTCTTCAGACACTGAAGTGACTGTTATCTCTCCAGCATTCTCAAACACTGAGATCTCCGTGAAAAATTACAAAGATATATATCAGATTTTATTTTAAAAGGTATTGCAAAAGTCATTAAATAAATGATGAGATATCCATTGTTAGACTTTCTCTAGTCACAGATGTAATATTTTTCTTCTTTCTGTTTTTTCCTTTTGCCATAATTATCACTGCAGCAATTTGTAAATGCAATGGACACCCCTGCTATCTACGATGGAGAGAACACAGAAACTGATTTATGATATTTATGTAAGGATAACCTATGATTTTTCCATGAGGTCTTTCCCCGGGATGAGCCTTTAAAGGGCTTCAAGAACTGGGGAACAGAGCTGCTGTTTTGGGAGAAATGTGGGGCAATGTTCAAAGCACGTGTGACATTGCTACAAATTGAGTGGATTATGTGGAGAGGTTGGGTGATGGTGTGAAGGCTTGCAGCTGCAGGAGGGAGAGACTAAGTACTTGCAGGAAGAATGTGGTTTGTTAAGTAAAATGGGAGACAGGATTAATAGAAATATTAATATAAAATGAGGAAAGAAATTAGGAATTCTTCAGGCTTTTCTGTTTTATCCTCTCCCCTGTCCTTTTGTCCAAATCACTGCCTTGGTTTCTTAGGTATAAAGATATTCCTGTGCTCTTGATGGCAGAGTCATGAAGGCAGAGTTCCCTTGCTGCTACCCACATTTTCATTCCATCAAAGTCTGACTTTACTTAGAAGGCAAAGAACAACCTCATTGATCCAGAAAAACTGCTTTTCAGATCTTTAAGGAAAGCACATTACAATTCTCTGATTTCTCATTCTTTCAGCAGGCGTAGAAAATGACAGGGATCCAGAGGTCAGGTCCTCACTAGGGAAAGTTATCACCTGGAGTCTTCTAAACAATCCAAAGTAGGTACACACAGTACACAATTTTTGGAGGAGAAAAAAGGAAAAGATTTTTCTCTTAGTTCCCTAATGTCTTTGAAAAGTCATCTCTGCTCTAGCAGCAGTAATAAGGACTTATTCCAAGGAAAAGATCAAACCTTATGCTGGAACTTAGTGGTTTTTATGTTGTGATTTTCTGCCTTCATTTAAACAACTGATGCAAATGGCATAATTTTTCTATGTCTGGTTCATACTTGCCCTTTCATGATCAAAATCTAGTTTTTAGTTTTGGCTCAGGCTCTAGACACCCACACTTCGCAGAATGAAAATGACCATAGTCATAATGCTGTTAAATGTTCAACTGAAAGCATACAGGAAACTTTTCCTTTCTCTGTTCCTTTTAATAATAATCTTTCTCATCTCTATCTGAACCAGAAACCTATTTCTTCAATAAATGTAAATAATGAAAAGAATTTTCCATCTATGTCTGTGCTTGTTTCATCCATTGCAACAGCTCTCTGTTGGTAGAGGGTGAGAAGAAGGATACACACAGGGAATTATTTTGAGAATCGAGACTGAAATATATTTAGGCAAAAAAAAAAAGGAGAATCAGATTTACTCTAAACCATAAAGTTGAAACAATTTTGTGACTCTTGAAAAGTGGATGTGCTTTTGTTCCTTACTCTGTGTCATGGGGTTTTGGTTTGGTTTGGTTTGTTATTACTATGGAAACATTATTTTCTCAAATACTGATCAATCATTTCTGTAATTTTAAAATCAAGTCTAATCAAAAAACCATCTCACCAAATAGCAGAATATGATTGCCCCAGTTGGTTTGATTTCATGTTTCAACACTTAGCCTTCATGTAAATACTTGCATTTTCACTTTCTGCAAAAATTTATATACAATAATTTTTAAAACTAGTCAATGTTGGGTGTTGGATAAAAAAGGACTGAACTGTAAGTCCAAAAAGGTTTGGAGCTAATATTTTGAGCTTAGCATAGCTTTAAAAATGGATGGATTGCATATGACTTCTTGTGTGGCCTTGCAGTCATCTATGCATGGGACAGCTACACGTGTTGAGGATCTACAAATCGGTCAGGATCTGTGAGGCATTAATCCTGGAGTAAAATTTCACTGTAGAACCCATATGCAAAGAGCACTCTCCATATTTAAAGTGGATAAAAATGAAATCTAAACCAAGAGTTTGATTCACATGGAAACTGCATTTTACTTACTGGTAACAGTAATTCTTTGATCAGCAGTGACTATTCCTTTCTTCTGAGGTTATTCTCAGATTAGTTGAATGTATAAGACCCCTCCGCTACCCAAACCAAATGCTGTTTTTTCACACTGTTACATTAAGTAGTTTAGTTCTATTTAACCAAGATCCACTAAAGAAAATTATTAGATCTGCATGCATCATTTGATAGGACAGAAGTTAGATGCCAACAGTAGAACACTTCCTTATGAACAGTGTTTCACAGTCTGCATCAGCATGTGCTTTCAACAAATGTTTGGCATCCCTCTGCCTATATGTGCTTTTTTAGCAAGAAGTTACAGCCATCCTATGAAAAAGTCTTAAACTCATCCAGATTTTCCTATGAATTTTAAAATTTGTTTATTGTTATATGTATTTATATCAAGATATGGCCTGCTGAATTACTGAAGATGACTGACATTTTCACTTTCACCAACCTGTGAATCTAACAGGATACTGACACCACTTACCAAAATTTCCGCTCTGTATTCAGAGCAAGTTTATCCTTCAACAAATATGAGCTGAGGTGATAGTCAGGATAACATGTTCTTTATAAAGCCTTTCCTTTTAAGGCTTTATAAAGCCTTACTTGAGTCAGTGCATTGGAAATGGGACTGGAAAAAATGGATTATTTTTTTCTAGCTCAGATAAAGAGGTAGAGTTAATTATTCAATTTCTTTTCAAATCATTGATATCACTACTAGGGCTGGCTGCAACCATTCTGAATACTCCAGGACTACGATTAACTTATGTTGTTCCTTCCTGAATATATCATCCAGTAATATAGACAGGAAAGGGAAATGGATGGTAAAGTCCAATCCTCTATGATGAAGTCATATTTTAATCTGAAAGTTGGGCCTAAAAAAGGACATTCTTTACAGACCAAAAAGTATAACTTTCTAGATGAAGTTTCTATTCTAATTAATTTTTTTTTACCTTTTACACATACTTTTACACATATTATACTTTAGTATCTTCCAGAAAAGTACTAAACAACAGGACTAACATCTGTTACTTGGTAAAACTACTATTCCTGCTGCTAAGTGAGTTGTTTTGGTTTCTTTCTCTACCATTGTATAATACCATAGACATGATTCAGTGTCTTTCTGTTGACATGTTTTTCCTATTTTAATTTTTTTGTATGTATGAATTAGGAACATCATACAACTCAACTTACATTTCTAAGCAAAAAAAAAAAAAAAAGGCACATACCTGTGTGCCAGCTGCTGATCCCTGATGTGCACCATTTCAGCATTAAACACAAAACAGTATATTTTCTGTTAATTTGAACTTAATACATGCTGTGACTGGGTCAGCAGCACCTCCTTTATAAAATTAAGTAGTGTGGCAACCAGTTTTTGAATGTTGCAAAACATTCCAACAATTTTAATAATTTCTACAGTAAAAAACAAGCTCTCTTCATTCTGTTGTAAATGAATGGAGAAAGACATATGAAAAAGGAGCAAGAGTGTAAGAACCCACATTTTCCATTCCTGTCCAGTCTTGCCTTAATAAGCTCCTGATGATCTCTTTGAAATACAGGTACAGTCTGAAAGCTGCTCCCGGCTTTGAAGGTAGAAGCACACTGCACTGTGTACTGTATGCACATGACTTCAAATGCAGCAGCAGATCACAAAAGGCAAGGGGCGATGCAGACTTCTATCTGAGGAGTGGGCTGAACTCTCACAATAACTCAAGTATACTTGAAATTTAGATCACTGCTGTGAGATAAGATGAATGGTCAGGTTGCAAAAACAAATGGGACAATATTATTGAAGAAATAATGGGACTATGAAGTTACAAGGCATTAGAAAACTAAAAGTTTTGAATACTTAATTCTGCTTTGATTTGATTATGTTGTCTGTTGAGACAACCAAGGCCTGTTGAACTGGATCACAGCCAAGAAATGCTTGTATCGATGGTGCGCTCAATAAATGCTATTCTTTCTCACCTAAGACTGACACTTCTTTTTGATTAAATGAACAGAATCTAGGATCTTATCTACTGATGATTTAAGTTAATGTGTTCTGGTTAGGAAACAGGATAAGCAAAGCAAAGAGAATACTCCAAGTAATGTCCATTCCATTAAGATAAGGTGTCATTTCTTCATCCATTTTGTCATTTGCTTGGGTAAGTTTGTTTGATATTAAAGGTTAATATACATAGCAGATTAACTGTGTGTCAGGACTTCATGAACTAGAAAAAGGTTCTGAGTGATAACGCATAAAATGTAGAAATTAAGAATTCCAAATGAGCATTCCAGAAGAAAGTTAACAGTTATCTGTACAGTTTACACGTTTTTAGAGGCTTTTATTTTCTTGCTCCTTTTTCTTCTCTTTTTATTTTTAATCCTATGTGCCATACATCCATGACATTATTTCTCATTCTCATATGTTCTCACAACTAATATACTGGGAAATAACAGAGAGTAGATTTTCAGAACACCCCAGAACCTCTGTAAATCTGGACAGAGTGTGTCTCTCCTGAATTCAGAGATCTGGAGGAGAAATTCTGACTTTATCCAGAATGACTGCCTCTAAGTGTCAGGAAGAATACAACTGGAGCGAGGCTTGGATGAGCCATTTTGCTTTTCAGAATGGTCAGTGAAACACTGCGGAGAATACAGCAAATAAACTGCAGCAACACTCAGGCTGGCACATTTTCAGAGACAGTGCTATCTACCTCTGCATTGCAGTAAAGAATGTAAACTTTAACTTTAAATGTGGTTAAAAGGGCTGTGAGCAAGTTGAGAGTTTTCTAAATAGAGAGAATTTCCCTTCATTTCATGAACTGCAATGATCAGTGTTAACCTCATAATGCAAAATTGTTGGTGAGGGTTTAGGTCAACCAGTTTATCTCTGTTGGGAAAAATACAGAATGACTGCATTCATTGTCAAACTCGTACACCGAAGAAACCGGAAGTTTGGTACTTCATGTACGTGCCAAATATTGCCATCATTTATTATTGTACATTACCCAGGGTTTACTTTCTGGGTGATTTAATTTTCTTCTCCTCAAGAGAATTTCTGTGGAAAAGACTGTGGGAGAAACTTTGCAGAGCTACTGTCAGTTCCTACATTTCTTCTAATGGAGTTCATTATCAATCTCAGAAAATGTTTGATCTTGTAAATCAGTAATGTACCATAGAGGAGCTTAGGGAATAATATATTTATTTGTACTGACCACAATACTGCTATAATTTTCTACTGATGCCAGAGGCAATTTGTTTTAGGTTGAATTAGCTGACATTTCTTTTTGTACTCAAAATTCAAAGAGTACTTTTTCCACCAGGGGTAACAAAATTCAGTATCCTGTCTCTTCTCTAAATTTAAGATATTCCTTTCCCCCAAACAGTTGTGTATTGAAAAAGCTAGAAATAGATAAGTGAAAAAGATTAAGAATTAATCACAGATAATTAAAGAACCATCATTCCAACTTAGGGTAAAACAATGCTTTGCCCCTCTCTTTTAATTTGCTTAATTTAGGATTCCATTAAATTTGAAATGAGACCATCTGTATGAATAACAACACAACTTTCACCTCTTACCTTGGAGAATTATCTTGCACTTACATTTCAGCTATAAAATTGTTAACATGGAAGGCCAAAATTTAGAATGAGAGAAACAAAGAACTTACTGTAGCCAGCATGATCTGCATAATGCAATTCTATTGTTATCAATATTATCCATATAATTCTGTTCACCTGAAACTCCAGTACGGCATTGCCTCTAGGATTTATTGTTAAACAATAAAACTCATACCATGAGTCCTTTACAACTTTTCATAAGATATTCAGCCTCTCTACATACCTTTGAAGTCCAAGTATTTGCATCTCAAAAACATTTGTCACTAGTGATGCTCATTAAAAGTTTTCTTTTCCCTGACAACATATGTGAGAAACAGACTTCTCAATAGAAAAGGACTTGAATTAGCAGCCAAAGTAAAAAAAAAAAAAAATTAATTCAAAGTATTCAAGCTTAAAACTATCTGCACCTTGATGGATATGGCACTATATATGAAATGTCAGGAGATCCTGATTTAGGATAAAGCTGAATATATGCCAAAAAAAAAAAAAATTAAATTAAACACACATACTTCTCTGGTAATTAAAATTGAGTTATGGTCCAAGGAATAGAGAAACACCAAATTAAAAAAAAGAATGCTTTTAGGACATCCAAACTGGGATGTTTGCCCCTACCCAACTGGAATGTTACTGTGACATTGGATAAAGTTGGTTAGGAAAAATAAAAAGGAAGAAGAAAAGGGTTTTGCTTGTCAGTGAGATAATGAGAGACATTGGAAGAATGATCAGGATAACATGAACCTGTAAAGTGAAGTGGATTTTAAGAACTGGGAAAGAATGAGGATAACTGAATTTAAAATCTCTGCTTGATTTTATTCGGTGTCTCAATCAGAAGTCTTTTAAGGACACCAGGTTCCTCGATCTGGTATGTTTTCTAAGTCAGGAGAGCTGATGGTCCACACTAATTCTTGTTTTCTTTCATTAGTGATAAATAAATGAGCTCAAATTAAGACAAGAGATTGAAAAATATGGCATATAATGAATGCAGATGCTTTTTATTTTCCTGACTATTAAAGAGCATAGAAAATTTCCTTTTAAAAAATACAAACTGATGTCACCAGTTTCTCCCTCCTCTCACTCCTGCTAGAAGCAGAAGATTAATTTACTATGATACCAGAGATTGCCTACAGAAAGAAACCCCAAATCCTATTTATTTTCTTTAAAAAAAGATGAGAAGTTTCGTTAGGTTATTTTTTAAACTTACCACAGTAATCCTGGAATTTTCAAATTCACTGCTGAAGGATAAATAATTTATTTGTAGATTTTTTTTACTTTTCTCAGTTTCTTAATTCTGCAGGGAACTGTGTAGATAATGGATTTTCATGTTTTCTTATTCAGAGACAATAAATATTTTCTGTATTGCAGTGGTTGTATCATTAGATTTTTGTCCTCCTGTTATGTAACATGATATCAAGATCTGCCAATTTGTCACTTGTTATGATCTTGTTTTGAGCTAATTTGTCACACTTCTCTCTTTCCCTTGAAATCAACATGATAGGTTTGATACATATGAAATATTTATAAAATTTAATTATTTCAAGAAGTTTTTCTGTTTGTTATTACTGCTGAACATTTTTAGGTCCTGTTTTACACTGAATTCTGAGCATAACAATTTAGATCCAATAATTTATGTCTGTGAGAAATTATACTCATGAAGATTTATTTTCTGAATGTTGTCATAACTAGATTTCTGTAGAGTAACTTCTAATTTACATTAATGGAAATTATATTTAAGTCAGCTCATTTTCCTTGCACAATTCAGTAGGGACAGCATAGAAAGTAAGTCTAAACACTGATCTGAAAAATTTTATATTCAGTTTTCTCATTTTTCAAGTCTGCTATTTTGCCAATATTTGGAATTTAGCATAAAAAAATATTTATTTAAAAATGGAGAAAACCAGGGATCTTCACAGGCTCCCATGATTTTTCATTTTGGACTAGATTCCTGTATGAGCCACTTCTGGAGTCATTGGATTCTGCTGAATAATATAATTCTTAAATAAAAATATTAACAGATTTTCTTTTTTCTTGCCTGCTTTTAATCAAAAGAAAACTTTTCTACAAGATTTTAGCTTAACAACCAGTGTCTCCATCCATGTAGAAATGTCAGAAAACCAAATTACATTTGTAACTTTTGTAGTCCCACAACAGTATTTGAAGAAGCACTATGAACAAAAGAACAGCTTATGGAACATTCTCAGGATGGGTTAATGCACCCACAATATGGTTTGTTTATGTGCATATTAAAAAAAAAAGGAATTAAAAATTTGTTTATTTTGTCAATCTACAATAGACATGCCTATTTAAAAGAAGAATAAGACATCTTTTTTTTATTAAATTCAAATATATCAACACTTGGAGCATCATCAAATTACACTCATTAATTTTGCAAGTCACAAAACTTGAGGGGGTGGGTGTGGGAAGGGCAGGGCTTCTGTCCAGAGGCACCTCACAAGGCTGGAGGAATGGGCTTATGGGATAAGTTTATGAAGTTTAGCACAGGCAAATGCAAAGTCCTGCACCTGGAAAGTGAAACCCTCTTGAGACAATGCAGGCAGGAGACTGAATAGCTGGGGCACAGCTCTGTGGCAAAGACCTTGGGGCCCTCAGGAAGAAAGTGACCTGAACATGAACCAACACAGTTTCCCGGCAGTAGAGAAGGTCATCAGTATCTGGGGCAGTATTCACTGCAGCAGAGCCAATATTTTGGGGAAAGTTATTATACGTTACAATTTTCAGCCTACATGTAGGTACGGTGTGCAGTTTCAGTCTCAGATTAGAAGAAAACTTGAGTACAATTTGCAGGAAAAATGCTGATAAACTCCAGAGAACCACTAAGATAATTGAGGTATGGAGCACATGGCCCGTGAGGAGGAGCAGAGGGAACTGGGGTTGCTTAGCAGGAAAAGAGGTGGCTTGAGAGGGATCTGGCAGCAGCCTAACAATACAGCTGAGGAGGAGATTGAGCAGGAGGCTGGACTTCTGTAGAATTTTTTTCCAATTAGAGATCCGTAATATGAAACCAATGAATTTGTACAGCATGGTTTGTCTAATATAATACATAGGAAAATTACTATAAAATTATTGTATTGTAAATCTGTGCTGAGTTTTAGGTAGATTTAGTGTCTGGCGTGTGTGTGGTTTGTTAATAATTTGGGACATCTAATTTTCCTTTCTAAAAAATCAATAGCCAAAAAAAAAAAAAAAGACTGGAAGAAGCCTTAGTGAAACCCTTATACAGATATAAAATAGTTTCTTACCTCTTTACTTTGGAAGATTTGAGCAGCCAACTGTTTTCCAGCATAGCTATTTACACTTCAAAACACCTGAAAAAAACCCTCTTAAACTAGTATAAAAAAGAGGCTTCCCATACGCACTGTGTTTTCATTTAATATTCTTGCTATTAATACATTATTTCAATAGAATGTAATAATAGTAGATTTCTGTATGACAGGAGCAAATTTTCATTTAAACTAAGACCATCCATTATAATCAGAGACAGGGTACTTGAACTGAAGATCACTACTCAGTTAAAATAAAAAATAATGAAAGTGTCATCTTTAATAGAAAATGTCATGTGAATACATGACAAGTGGCGCATGTTCAAAATGTTTTATATAAGTCATGTATGAACGTTTAGATTTTAGAACTTCAAAAGCTCTTTACTGCTTTTTACTTGGCATGGGACACCACACACTACATCTATATTTTTATTCCTTAGGCATTAGAGTCCATAAAGCTACATAACCGTATGTTTTATTTGACAAGTACTGAAACAAATATGCATTAAGTGTACATAGAGTAATTATAAATGGAAGTGGGCAGACTGAACATAAAGCTGTAACTGACTCTAAGGATTCCTGCAACACAGAAAATTTAGAAAGGACTTTGAGTTGTCTCTGAGTATCAGTTTGACCCATGGACTAAATATCAAAACATTAGGCTTACTTGGAAAACAACAATAAAAGAAAAAAATGAAGATTTGTGACCCCATTATTTGGTAGAGAATTCTACATTAAAAAATCGCTATCTCGAACAAGAAGGTTAGCATGATATTTTATAACTAGGTTTTCAGCATTGCAGATAGAGAACATTTTAGATTCTATGTTTATAGAGAAATGAAAAATAGAACAAATATCTAGTCATCATAAGCCTGTGGTGAAATAAAAAAGGGTTAAAGGTTTTATTTTTTTCTATTAATCATACTTATTTATTTTTTGTTATAAAGAAGGATACGAATCATCAAGAATCATAACAATATTTTTTAAATCTTATAATTTCCTACCTACTTACATACATTTTTTCACATGCATTTCAATGAACATTCATCACTCAAGTGTCTGGAAAACAAAAAATTATGGCACATGTATTATTCTGTAACAGACTTAAAAACTGGCACATCAGCTCTAAAGGGAACTATCAGTCTCTAGACCAATGGATCTTTAGTGATACAACTCTGTGCATTTACTGCCTTGGAAATTCACCCTGCAATCTGTAGTACATGCTCATGCTTTTTTCTAAACTGAGAAAGGAAGAAGAAAGAGTGGGATTTGCTATGAATGAATCCATATTCATCAAGAGGAAATTTCTTTGGAGAATTTTTGATGTAGAATAGGCCTAGGCTCATTGGCTTATGTAGGTCTTAAAATGCTGCAAAAGGCATTTCTCCACTCTCACAGACTAAAGAGGAAAACTAGGGAATTTAATCCCACCAGCCTACAGTCCAGTCTGTGAACACTATATAAGGTCTCCCTGAAGTATTTGAGGAAATGTTATTTATGATTGTACATTACAGTTTTCATAGACTTGGAATATAAAATGGGTTTTGGAATGAAAAAAAGAAAGTAAAAAATCAATTAATACTTTCCAACCCAGTATCCTCTTCTGATTTTTGTGTCAGGCTACACAAAAGAGTGAGGTTTAAATGGTTTATCATTGGAACAACAACTAATTTTAAAAGAATCCAGGGGAAGTTTTAGAATTAAACCTATCAGAAGTGACATACTACTCACCAAAAATGAAATATTTAAAGAATTTGGACTTTACATATCATGAGGTACACAATGCTAAGGAAGAGAGACAACATTTATTGTTAAAACTGCCAAGAGACAATATGATTAACCTTAGGAATCTTTGGAAATATTAACAGAGTTAAATGTAGTGTGAATGAGGATCCTATTTCTCTAAGATGCACAAATGCCATCTTCAGCATCCAAACATTTCACCAGTGCCATTGCACTGTCCTAACTTGTCCCTGGCCTTCAGGCCCCCGTAGTTTCTTTGTTTCCCATACTGAAATAATGGATTGCATTTTACATTTTGTTTAAAAATATTATATTTATTTTCTAATATTTCAGATGTGTTGTATTTTCCATGTGTGTAATATAATCTTATTTTATTTTGGTAACTTGGTGGCTTCAATGATGTTTAGCCATACACAACATATATATTGAAAAGAAATAGAGTCTAAATTAAGCGATTGGTCATTCTGTTAATGGAAAATGGTTTAAAAGTATGTCACGAAAATTTGTTTCTGAACTGTTAGGAATAAAAGACTTGAAAAGTCTATTTTCAAGCTTTTTATCTCTAACAGGTCATTATTGGGTTGAACAAGGTTCTGTGTGAACAGAAGTTACAGTAGTTTATTCAAGATCAAGATTCTTTGTCTTCTCTTGAGTACAGGATGAACCTCCTTTATTTTTGCATGTGCAATGAATACAGATAAAGGAGCTTCGATTTTTTGCTCTCTGCATCAGGAGTTTGATCCAAGGCCAGCTCAGTGGAAATGCTCCTATTGATTTCAGCAGCTTTGGATCAGACTTTAATTCTGTTGTGACTGGATTGAAAACCAATATATTTATCTCTTTGGAATTCTACTGACGTAGTGTCTTTTAAAGGGTTTTGTTTAATTCTTTTCCTGGTGCAATTCAGGTAATTATTCAAATAATTCAACTTACTTCCTATTTAACATGCTGTTATCAGCTGTCAAAATAATTAAATACTCAATATAAATTTAAGCACTTAAACTGACAAAAATGTTGCTGGTAAGAATAATGGAAGAAACAGAAAATCAGGAAAAAAATTTACAAGGATAATTCAAACCATTTCATCTGTAAATAATGAGAATTTAATGAGGTTGATATCCAAAAAGGCTCTCACTTCTTACAGTATAAAACATTAATTTTTCACATTAATTGTCTTTTTAGTAACACATTTAGGATGCTGAAAAGAAAATGTTTATGTAAATATAAGTTGTTTGCATGGAACTTTTTCTCTGGTCCTAGAAAAAACAGTTCACCCATGGACTTCTGAAATGAACATTTCATCAAGTATCTAATTTGTCAAAAAACAAAAATAAATCAAAGCTCAGGAGACTCATACCATATAAAAAATAAGCTGGGTCTTTTAATTGAAAATTTGAAACTCTGAATTCTCATGATATGGGCGTGCTGGTTTGAGATTGATTGACATTTTGGTGGGCAGGAAAATAGGCACCCCTGGAAGTGAGGTGTGCCTGTAAATTTCCCATGAGCCCAGTGTAACCAACTGTGAGCAGTTTTAAAGACAGACATGGAAATGAGCCAATCAAAAGTGAAATGCTTCTCAGTAGGATATACGTTTGCACAGGACTGCCTGGGAATCACTCTCTTTCCTTCCAGCCTTGAACAGATCCAGCCTTGAACAGGTACAGACGTTGCTGCAGCCTCATCCCGGTTCCCCCTCCCCGCCATGTCCAGTTGGGGGGGCTTGTGCCAGGCTGGGCCAGGCCAGGAGAGAGCCCCTCTGGAAAGAACTGTCCCGGCAGGGAGTGGGGGGAGCAGAAGGACAGGGTGGACCAGCCTGGCAGAGGAGAAGAATTTTCCCCCCTCCCCGGCTCCCTCTCTTCCATTCCAGTGCTGAGCCAAACTCGGCAGATCAAGGAGCTGATAAGCAGCAGGAGCCACTGGCAGAAGTCCCAGAAAATGAGGTTTTAACTGNGTTCCTTGGGATGAAGATGGAGCTGATGAGAAGAGGTTTCGTTTGGACTAGGAAAAAGACATTCTTAAACTGCACCCTAAAAGCTGATACAGCCCATGGGCAGTTGTGAGAGGACTGTCCCGTGGGGGGCGATGTTTCACAATGGCAAATCCGCGGGCGAGCCATTTGTGAACCGTGTGGCCACAAGAGGACTGGTATTCTTGTGGGGAATCTATGGCAAAGCAGTAGGGACTCTGCTCTTCCTGTTGGGTTAGGGAAATGATCAAGGGGTGGATTGACTGAAAATACTAGGTTTTGTTTTTTCATGTTGTCAGTGGGAGAGTAAACAGCAGGTGGGGGGAGGATGGATGTTTTGAAAGTTTCCTTCTGGTTTCTGGTTTTTTTTTTCTTCTTCCTTTTAGTGTTAATAAAGTTTCTTCTTTATGCCTTAAGTTTGGGTGGTTGTGCTCCTTTTTTTGGCCCTATCTCACAGCAGAAATTAAGACAAATATACTTTCATGGGTGCACTGGCCCTTGGCTGGTGTCAAACCATGACAGTAGGACATGCCCTTAGAATAAGCTTTGTATAATACCTAGAATCAGCAAAGAAATAACAAATAAGAAAGTGACATTATGGCATTGGTCCACATTGTTTGGACATTGCTCTTTCAGATCAAAATAGCACAACTCTTGGGAAAAATTTAAAGCTGATTAGTGATTAAATCCACAGGTAGCACCACCAGTGAAAGAATTGCTCTATCTGCCCCAGACATCTACATTTATTGAGATGAATTATCCCCTGGAGGTACTGAGCTCTCTCCACTTACTATAGAAGAGACTCAGTAGACAAATTAATGCTATGGTCAGCTCTTAGAAAGAGAAAATTAGGTAAATTGAGACCCACACTGGATACTGATTCATCTCTGTGAAGTATCTCCTAATAACTTATTAAATAAGTCAAAAGAAAAGTTATGTATACCTTGATACAAGAAGCTGGAACTATGTGTGCCTCTTTGTGAAATATTTCTTTCACATGTTTGTTCAATGTTTTCAACTTTGAAAATGGTTCTTTAGTTTATGTTAAACTATTTAGTAGGAAAAAACAGAGTGTGGGAAAGGTGGGAAAAAACCTGAGAGCAACAAAAATACCAGGAATTACAGTGAGGAAGGAGTTACACAATTTGAGATTAAAAAAACAAAAATGGTGAAAGATGATACTGTGTAAAACTGAAAAATTGATGGCAGGTTGCTGATGCATAGCTCTGAGCAGCTATCTCAGTTACCTGTCCCTGCTGGAAAAGGTTTATTGCCAGCTGCAGTTGAGAGTGCCCCAAACTGGCACCCTTAAATGGGATTTTGGTGTTCAAGCAAGAGTATAAGATTCATTGAAGGGATTAAGATAAATTAGGCAAGTGGAACACAAAAAGCCCCAGACTTCAGATAATGAAACTTTTAAAGATCATGAAATTATTTTGGGTCTAGAAACCCACAAAATCAAACATAAGGTTGAAGTTTTTTTTTACTGACATTTTAAGAAACATCAAAAGTAATCTGGATGTTATCATGAAAGACATAAGGGTCATTTTAATCAATATTTTTGTTTATGTCATCCAGAGATGTTCTCAGTTAATAAAAAATATCAGCAAGGTTTATGCTGACAGATATGGAATTATGTACTTAAAACAATGTCTGGAAAACTGTGTTTGTATGTGTCAGCCAACAACAATGATTTCTAGAAGTATTAAAGGTCTGAGTGGGCCTGTCAAAAGTAAGAGGCTTTTACTAGTGAAGAAAGAAATTTAGTGCTGTGTCGCTACAAGAAAACTTCTACAGGTCAGCAATCAAAATATTTGAGAGCAATATGGGCTTAAAACCATATTATCACAAGAAAATGGAAAGGCTAGGATTGGAAGTTAAAATTCCAACACCCTGTCATAGCCATGATTCATCCCACTAGATCATGCTGCTTAGGGCTTCCTCCAACCCAGCCTTGAACACTTCCAGGGACAGGAAATCCAGCTTTTCTGGGTAACCTATTCCAGTGCCTCACCACCCTCATAGTAAAGAATTTCTTCCTAATATCTAATTTAAACCTATCAGTTTAAAGCCTTTCCCCTGTGTCACATGGCTGAAGTCCCTCCTTCTCTTTTTCATATGTTCTAAGTACTCAAAGGCTGAAATAAGGTCTCCCCAGAGCCTTCTCTTCTCCATGCTCAGATACTCCAGTTCTCTCAGCCTGTCTTCGAAGTATGTTCCAGCCATCAGATCATCTTATTGGGCCTTTAGACTTGGTTCAACAGGTCCTCATTTCTTGTACTGGGGACTCCAGACCCAGACATAGCACCCTTAGTGGTGTCTCACAAGGACAGGGAAGAGGAGGAGAATCACCTTCCTCATCCTGATGGCCTTGCTGCTTTTGGTGCAGCCCAAGAGGCAGTGTGCACTATTGAGTGCACACTGTTTGGTTTTTCATCCATGAGAACCTGCAGCTCATTCTCCACAGAGCTGCTCTCAATAGGTTCTTGTCCCAGATTCTACACATGGCTGGGATTGCCCCAACCCTGGTGCAGGATTTTGCCTTTGGGCTTAACTTCATGAGGTTCTTAGGGGCTCTCAGCCTCTTTGTTTGTGGTTGTTTCTCAGACATACTGTTGCCCAAGACAGTTTAGCAGGGAAGGAAGTGGAAATTTTACTATCTCAACACAACCTCAGTGCCCACAAAGACATACTTTGACCACATATAATTTGCAAAATAGAAACATATTCTTATTTTGGTTTGTGTGGCAAGGTTTGGTTAACCAGGGCTGCTGGTGGGTGGACAGGTGTGGTTTCTCTGAGAAACTACCAGAAGTTTTCCCTGTGTCTGACAGAGCAAATGCCAGTGGGCTTCAAAATGAATCCACCTCTGGTCAAGACTGAGTCCATCAGCTGTAGCCCATGGTGCAGCCCATAGTGAGTCAGGCTGGGCCCCTGCAGCCCATGGGGAAGCAGAGATCCAACTGCAGCCTGTGGAGAGCCCCATGTCAGAGCAGGTGGATATGCCCAAAAGAGGCTGTGACTCCATGGGGTGCCTGCACTGGAGCAGGGTCCTCAGAGGACCTGTGGGGCCATGAAGAGAGGAGCCTGCGCTGGAGCAGTTTGCTGGAAGGACTTGTGATACCCCAAGCAACCCACACCAGAGTAGGCTTTTTTTGAAGGGCTGCAGCCTATGGAAGACACCCACTCTGGAGAAGTTAATGAAGAACTGTGGCCCATAGGAAGGATTCAGTCTGAAGAAGTTCATGGAGGACTGTCTCCTGTTGGAGGGATCCTGGGGAGCTGAAAAATATCCTCGCCCTGAGGAGGAAGCAGAGGCAGAAACAATGTGATGAACTGACTGTAACCCCTATTCCTTGTCCCTGCTTCACTTCTTGGGGAAGGAGTTAGAGAGCCAAGAATAGTGTAAAGCCCAGTAAGGACTAGTAGGGGAAAGGTGTGTTTAAGATTTGGTTCTACTTCTCATTATCCTATTCTGTGATATGATTTACAACAAATTCAATTAATTTCCCTAAGTGGAGTCTGGTTTGGCTTTGATAGTCATCAGTGAGTGATCTCTTCATGTCCTTATTTCAGTGCGTGAACTTTTCATCATATTTGTTTTCTGTTCTTCTTGTCCAGAAGAGGGGAGAGTGATAGAGTGGCTTTCATTGACACCTGGCATCCAGCCAAGGTCAAACCATTACAGTATTATTATAAAAAATAAAGGAATAGTTGTAACCAAAGCAAACCAGGATTTAATCTCTTTTAAATAAAAGACAGGTAAGAAATTATATTGGTGGACAGGAAAATATCAGTGGGAGCATAATCTTGCCTGATCAAAAGAGTTGAGAGTTATGCAAAAGACAATTTCTGAAAAAAAAAAAAAAAAAAAACCCAACAAAAACCCCAAAACAGCTACACCTCTCTTTTGGGAAGAATTCCTTAATGACTCTTGAAAGGTGATAATAGAAGGATAGATTTGTATTTTGTTGAAAATAAAGACACAGAAACCACACCCTAAATGAACTCTGTTCTCTGACCTAACTATACACATAAAGAGTCTCCAGTATCAAAATAGAGTACATCATCGCTGAAGGGAGTTACAGAAACACATTCACAAAGCAAAATGTGTCAAAACCAGGTTGACACTGACACATTTTCCCATCTGTCACAGCAAACACTTATAAATATTGAATAATTAACACATAAAATTGAAGCAGTCTTGTTTCAGGAAGTCCCAGCTTACCAGCTATATGCAACCGCTTCTTACTTTGTGCTCATGAAAACTTGTTCATGTCTTATATTTAGAGGGTGAGGGGAATTCTCTACCTCATTATATAAATTAGCTACTGAAGCTACAGAGCCCAGACATACAACTAAAAACCAATGTGGTTGGTGTCAGGTGTGATTATGTTAGTGGTTCATTCCTCTGTATTTAAATAATAGCTGAAGGAACTCACAGTAGCCTGGAGCTTTATGGAAAACAAACTACTCTGCTAATGCATAAGACCAAAAACGCAGTAAGACGCTATCAGAGAAACTACATCTACAGAGAAAGGCAACAAAGAAGACAGAGTGAGTCAAAGCACACTTTTGAGTCAAAATGGGTTTTTATTCTCATTCTTCTCTTTGTAGCTTGTGATAGCACATGCCATTTAAGTCCTAAGTTTGGCTTCAGAAAGCAATTTTATCAATATGTGGCTTGAGTGTATTGAGAATAAAATCATATCTGTTACACCCAAGGAAATGAAAAGTATTGACCACCTAGAATTCTGTGTGGGTGAACTTAGGATCTCCAAAACTAATATACTAATACCCAGTATTGACTGGTTTAGTGTTTTTATAGTCTAAATTGACTTTATTTAAAGCCAGGAAGACATATTATTACTTTTTTCCATTGCTTCATTTTCAAACCTAGAAGAAAACAGTAGCAAAGCATGATGAGTGAAAAAGAAATAATAAATAGCATGTTCTAAAACTGATGAAGTTAATATGTGTTCACTTATGTTCTAAAATTGTTGAGTTTATATAACATTTGTTTTCTTACTATTTACAGGAGTTTGAAGACCACTGACCTTAACCAGATGGTAAATGTCAATATTGTCAACACCGATTAAACAATTAAAAATATACTGAACATTTCTGCAATGCACACCTGTGCAGTTTGATCTCATTTTCCTGCTTCTTCTTTAACTGTCCACACAACTGACCTAATTTCCACTGAGTATATAAACAGAATATTTCACCCCCCTTAATTCATTTCTATGAACCTGTTTTTTAGATTTTGTAGCATCAAAATTTTTCCTGAGTACCTATAAAATTTAAGTCTTTCCTAAGAAGTTAATTCTTTCCTCCAAACAAATGCAGCCCCTTTACATGATTTTTTTACTTTCTGTCTGGGATGTGTTCTTGTGCAAAGAGAGAAAGTGAGAGGAGTGAAGACTGAGTTAAAAAGATAGAAGATTTATAGTTGCTTTCAATGAATTTTCACCCATTTAAATCCAAATTTTATTCCCTGGTTGATTATTTACACTTTTAATGCAGTATTGGACCTCCTAACTTCAGATTTATTGGTTCTGCATGATCTAGAATAGCAATTGCTACGTGTTGTCATCATCTACAGTAATTCCTAGAACTGTAGCTCTTTAAGTCAGAAGTGACCTTTATACTCAGCCAGTTTAGTATTCTAGATAATGAGACCCATATGATGTTAAATAACAAGGCATATCTCTACCTCAATAGCTCTTAGTCCAAAGAAAATAATAATGAATGGTCTATTTTAACCAATGAACTGAATATCGGAGATATCTGAGACTCACTGTGTGGTTCATTATTGCTTACCTTTTCTTTGATTCATGATACCTACACTAAGTGTTCAACATCACAGAATTTACTGCTCTAACCTGTAAATTGTTGATGCAGACAAGTGCTGTCTTTACTTGCAGAATAAATTTGGGACAAAGGATTAATTAAGCATGGAAAAACAAAGTGCTTTTGTGAGCCTTAGCTTTTGGAAGATAAATTTGGACTCTCAGGCAGAACTAAGGCTAACACCTCCAAAACAGCATTGTTAGAATCCTGTCAGCTCTTTACTCCAGACCTGAGAAGTAGGTAGAAAGTTGAAACCCAAATGTGTGAATGAAGCAATGGTGTATATAGAAGGGATATAGGTGTTAGGAACTGGGGAATTTCTCTGAAGAAGGAAATTGCATGGGCAGCATAGCCTGAAACAATCATAATGGAGTCAGGTAGTGGAAATGAAGTTTTGTAGACTAACTTTTAGAATAAAAAGGGAGAAACTGGGAGAAAGCTAAGATATACAAAAGTACACTTGGCTCAAGGTGACACAACTGCAGTTGTCCTACCTCTGGGGACAGGAACATGAAGGATATAAAAAATGCTGCTGCAGTAGCACTTACTGCAAGTACATCTAGCATGTGAATGTTCGAATTCATGAGAGGC
Organism: Bombycilla garrulus; assembly: GCA_013400315.1. Lineage (NCBI taxonomy): Eukaryota > Metazoa > Chordata > Aves > Passeriformes > Bombycillidae > Bombycilla > Bombycilla garrulus. Next base: position 46,737 of record VXBU01005790.1, read on the forward strand.
AAATATAAAAATAGGGAAGGAAGAATATAAAAATAACAGTCCAAAAAGAATTAAATTTACCAATAGATTTAAGACTCTGAAGTTGTTTTTTTTTTTTAATAAAAGCCCAAGTAAATTTGTCCTACAATTCAAGAACAAAACAAAATGGCCCAATCACCCTACTCCGACAATCACAGCACACTGAGAAAGATAAGGAAACTGTCACATGAAAAAGGCTGACTTTTATGAAATGCAATGTCTGCTCAAATGAAAAGAGGAAAGGAAATTAGAGGGGCTGGAAAAGAATTTGAGATATGAACAAAGAATTCTCAAACCGATTTTAAAAATCCTTAATATCAACTCTCACTTCATCTCCACCTATGTAACTTCATCTCTGCCTATGACCAGTAAAAAAGCTACAGAGATTCTAATGGCCTATTCAAATTAAATGGGTGATTTTTAAAGAAATTCTCCAATTTTTCTTCTGAGGTTAGACAAAAAGGCAGCTGGCTTTTATCAAAACATGCCACCACAGTGAAGCACTGTATTATTTTCAGTATCTAGTCTTTATCACAGAAGTGGTACCAAATCCAGTCATCAATTCCACTGCACAATAGTCCACTAGAAGCCAGAAGTGGTTTGCACAGGACAGCTGAGACAGTGCTACATGTGGCTTCTCTGTTTTCCCACATAGCTGTGTAAACCCAGATGTTCTTCCTTAGCAGTATTTAAGCACATCAGTGGAAAAAAAATATGAAATAAATCAGTCTAACACTTAAATTTTTTGAGTCAACTGTGGATAGGCATAAGTGTCATTATGAACACTGGTGTTAGTGTTTAGCTCCAAATTAAGATTTTACTAAGAAAAAATCTGGTTAGATGTTTCTTCCTTCAATTTAGGTAGGTAAGGAAGAGATCAGCAAGACATTTGAGGACATGGGGAATGCTGTACTGGTAAAAGATGAGAAATCTTCTTCTGTACTCTGGCTTAAGTACTTCTTTTCGATCAGGCATTCTGTACCATACCTGCTATGACTTTGTGATGCAGTCTAGCTTTATTTTGCTAAGGTAAAGTTGCTTCACAAATCCACCAGATCAGTATCTTTCTTTTTCTACAGGAGACAGGACTAGAAATGATGTTGGGTTATCAAGTCCAGGAACCTGCTATCATAGGAAGCCATGTCATCTAGTCCCTTCCTTTAACTTATCTAGTTCCCTCTCAGCTGGTGTTTTGCTGCACTAATACTACTATTAATATGCTCCAGAACCAGGTTACTCTGCTTAAAACTTTTGGTTATTTGAAATAAAATGTACTTACTAGTTATATGAACTCATAACTGCATATTTTTGAAGGTGGATAAAATTAGCAAATTGAGCTAGTCCTAATACCCTTATGACTTTCCCCATGATAAACAATGACATACATACAATATGCAGTATGGTACCTTAAAAGCCCACAACACAATAATAACTTCAATGAGATATTAAAATTAAGATTAGCTTTACAATCTCATTTTGAAAAACCATTTAATCAAGTCTTCTTGCAGGATATGTTATTCAGGGATTTCTTTGGTTTATGTTTCACATTCAATAGGCAGTGATGTGTTAACTATTGGAGCTTCTTTTCAGGTATAGAAACAGTTTCAGTAAGAAGGCTCATTTCAAGGTTCATTAGGAATTTATTTTTTGTTGTTGCAAATTACTTAACACTCTCCTTTTTAAACATTAGGTGAGGCTTCGGTTCAGCCAGTAAAATTTAACTTTCTAACCTAGAAAGGCAAAAATAAATCTTTAGTGTAATCACTGATGCAGAAAAATGTTAGCCCTATTCCTTTCCCTTCTCCCCAGGCTTTAGAGCTACTTAATTTTAACAATATCTAATGTTGAGTTCAGCTTGAAGACTGGATGAAAAAAAAAGGCAGATACTGAGTACATCATGGTAGAGTGAAAAAGCCTATTTCAGTCAGAGGATAATGGCACTAGACTGTGAAAGTCTGAGTTACCCTGTGACTCATTCTGAAGAATGGACAAGGGCTGTGCAGAAGTGCTTTACCAGTCTTTTTTGAGTTCTGGGGCATACAATCAGTTTTTGATTACTGAAGTTGAGATTTCCTGAAGAGGAAAAGCTTTCACATTCAAAAAATTGTTTCCATAAATGCTAACCAAAGCAGGACTCAGTACGTCTCAGCCA
>VXBU01005806.1:0-16273 GCA_013400315.1 Bombycilla garrulus
AAAAAAAAAAACAGGAAAAATTTGCTAAGAGATGAAACTGAAATAAGAGAAAAATCATCTCTGAAATTATGTTGAAATTATTTAGAAGTATGTGCTATATTATCAATAATCACATTTTTTACTGCATATATTTAGAGAATATGAATACTGCGCAAACACAATTTGAAATCTTAAAAGATAACTGATAAGATATAGTAGACAGATAAGATGGGCATAAAATGTAGAAAAAGAGAGGAACAAAAGGAATAGTGTCAAATCAATTTTCAGTAATTTCATGTTTGTACAATGGATTTGATGTTCTCCTATTATGATTTCCCTTTGGATTTCCCCTCCGAAGACCTGTTACATTAATTTTATCAACTGTCTTACAGCTATGTACAGAATATCAATATTTTATGCAAGATAAACACAGTGTCATAATAAATGATACAATGAAGGGTTATCTGGCTCTAAGTAAGATAGCACAAACTCAGCCTTGTTCCCTGTGAGGATTCCCCCAGACAAAAAGTTTAGAGTTTACTTACCAGAATAAGAAATACTCTGCTGGACCACAACAGTAATCATAGTCTTAGTTGTCTCTCAATATCACTTATGACTAATTTTGTTTCCTTTACCTACTTTTGTTTAAAAGTGTCAACCCAGAAACTAATGGTCCTGAACAGGAAAAATGGTCAATGCCCTTATTTTCATCCTATAAAGGTCTTTATTGGAAACTTCTTCAAGGTATCTCTTATGAAAAACAAAGAAAAACCTCATTATTTCTCCAAGAAGCAGCATCATAGAGATTTTTCAAATCTGGGCTGTTATAGTGCTCATTATCTGAATTGGCATCAAGAACTAGAAAACTGAAAATGATACTCACAATTTTTTATTTATTTTGGAAAAAACTTTTTGCACAATGTCAGCTGGCAGCTCTGGAAACTCCCCCTCCTAGCCCACTTTCCATTTTTTAGCTTAGTCAAGAGGCACTTGCCTTTTTAAAATAACACAATGTAGAAGATCATCATAAAATGAAGCATTCAAGTTTTGATGATCTGTTTCCTCTTAATTGACTGCTCTGGAAAGATGCAGTAGTGCAGCTGTCATACTCCTACTTGGCAGTTACCTTCCAGAAAAAGAAATAATTCCATGATTTCCTCCATGCTAGCTAAGTACTTTTCAGGGGAGACAAATGGGGAAAAGAATGTAGTCATAGTTTCTTTCAAATTTATGTAAATAACTTTTAATCAAGGAAAAAAAATAGATGAAAAATTATTCATGAAGTTGAATTTCAATGGATGTTTCTTCGATATTGCAGATGGAGCACTTCTGCTGGAAAGTTCTATTTCTTATTGTGAGCAGCAAGAAGTAATTGATTATTATTTTAATTAAATAATGTTAATCCATGTATTAGAAAAATTAAAAGCTGAATGATTCCTGAAAACTATAGAAGATTCATATTTGTGTGCACCAACATAGTTTAATGGGTATATATAACTTTCCTGGATTCAATTCTAATTAAAAGAAGGAACACCCACTTCCTTACTTTACAAATCAAATAGCAAATTATGATTCTGTTGCTGTTTAGTGAAGATAACTGAAAAGCAATTGCAGCTTTCGATTGACGAAGGGATCCGCAAAGAACTAGTCAGAGAAGAATTTATCAGGTAGTGTTTGAATGAAGGTTCATATTTTGAGTTCAGGAAAGAATGTAAGGGGCTCTCCAATTGTAAAAGCATCCAGCTCACATCATCTGCTATGCCTTTTTTGCCCTCTCAAGTTTTGTGATTGCTTTTTTTTTAAAATTTTTTTATTTTTGTATTTAAGTCTGAAAAGACTAGCCCTAAAACCGAGCTTTCCGGATGTGAACTAAACATAGAGAGGTTCAATTATGACTGGGGAAATCTGTAGGAAATCTGACTAAAATGAATTTCAACCTTATTCTACACCCTACTAATTTCATGGAACAGCCAAGTTTACAGACCACAGGTCTGTGAAACCATAAACTTCAATTACTGATTATTTGAGCAGATAAAGTAGAAAAGAGAAAAAAACACCACAATTCTTAAGGAAATCAAAAAGAAAAATGCCACAGCTATGAACATGAGTAAAGACTGCTAAATGGAAGAAAGATTAAAGCAAACCTGAGAATGTGTCTCTAAGTGGAATAGGACATCTTTATGAAGGGTTTCTGCATAAGCAACAGAAAACAGTAACTACACATTTTCCTACAGAAACATGTCTACATTTGTTCTAATATTACAATTTTAATCTATTAGATATATTAGAACCTATTATATATATATTTATTTATATGTATAAGTCTTATAATGGAACAAAGGATGTGAAATCCTAAACACTTATTCTAGCCCATGGAGCTCAATTAAAAATAAACCCTGGGTGACAGGCAAAAGTCTCAAAATAATAGGAGAGGAGTTAAATTTCCTAATGTCATTATGCCATAAAATGGGAGTAAAAATTATCATCCAGGATGAAAAATAGTACAGATTTACCTTCATTCAATAAAAGATGTCTCTGCTTGGAAATGAGGACAATGCTAGGTGGCGAAGACTCATGGAGAGTAGCTTCTTACCTTTCCTTTTGGAGGAAGCCTGTACGTTACATATTATGTACGTCTGTACAAAGAAATTTAAACAAAGGCAATGCAACGCACCAAGTTCTATTTTCAGTTAAATAAGTTGGATAGACAATGCATTAATGTTAATATAAACCAGAAAAATTCTGATTGATGCTTATATATATGTAATGGCCATGATTTTTCACATTTTCATGAGCTGCACAATTCTAAGCACACTATCAGTTCAGGAGTTATATAGATAAAATTTAGGCTCTCAGCTCCCACTGGCATCTTCTCAGTCCTTGAGACACATTCAACCATACTTAACTAATCATTTAAAGCGGGAAATATAATTAAGTGCCTAGAAGTTAGCAGAAGGTTAGCAGATATTGAGAGTGAGTCAGATGAGTGGATTCACAAAGAGGATATATAATGAATTAATAATAAAATCTGAATCAGCTGGCCAGCCAGTGAGGGCAGAAATAGCAAGTGCCCTTGCCTATTTCATGAGACCATCAAAGAGGACTGAAAAGCAGCTGGGGTTAATTTGGTGGGAAATTAGTGAGAGTGGACATGAACTCACAGGTAAACCGAATTAAACAATTTCTGCAGGTTACCAAACAATGCACACTTCTGTGAAAGAAAAAACCTGCTCCCTGAGAACAAATTGCTTTTGCATCTCTGAGTTTACACTACCTGAGAGTAGGGTAGGGGATCTAGACCTTCCCTCCTGTTTGGAGACATGATGGCTCCTAGTGTCAGCAGGTAGAGAGAGGATGAGCCCAGAGCCTCCTGTGCTGCATTCCAGAGTATTTGTCAAGGGTTGTCTCTTCCTCTCTCCATTGGTGGTAGATTCAATCATCACGTAAGTCAGATAACCATGAGGGTTTTCTATCTCTTTTGCATGGCAAAAAAAAGGTGGAAATGCCAAAAAAAGAATGGGGAAAGTACCACAGCTACTGATCAAATCAGTTTTCTGAACATATCCTATTGTTCCCTTAATTTAGAATTGACTCAGACCATTGAAAACAGGTGGAAAAGCTTCTTTGAACTTTACTGTAATTAGGAGCAGCCCTGTAACTTCTTCATATTTGATAATACATCTCTGGTTCTTGGATCATTGCAGAAGACCATTTTCCCTTTTCCCTCATAAATCCATGCATGACCATGGAACATTTTACTACTAATCAGTGTAATTTTCATCTCAGAGTATTCTAGTAATTTTCTACAGTTAGAATAAGTGGCTGTGATTTGATAAAATGCCTTTATTTCTCAACTGACAGTCTATGTGCTTAGTATAAACTATATATGAATATATTCTTCCATGAATTGTTGTACCTTAAGAGATTGACCTATGTAGCACAGATTAAAGGGAAGAAATAAAATTCCATGACTGAATTATTATAGATTTATCTCTTATTTATGCTCATTCTGAGACCACCCTCTTAAATCCTGTAACAAATGCACCTTAATTCATGTCTACCTGTGTTATTCTCCCAGTTTGCTGGCTGTACATTTGGTAATTCTGTCTTTTAAATAATCTTTTCCATGTTCATCTCGCAAACAAAATTAAACATATTTTTAATTTTTAATTGAAGTTTTGTTGGGGGATTCTTTTTTTCTACAGATTTTTTTCTGAAAGACTTGAATGCATTGTGTAGAATCATTGTAGAATAGTGCAATAAAAATGTTAAAGCCATTGTACTCTTAAATAGTAACTAGAATGAATAATTCACAGTACTGATAACCAGACCTATACATTTGCATACTCAAATTCATCTGCAGCAGTATTGGTGACCCCATTTCTAAGATTTTTCTGCTTAATAGCTTCTGCCAGTACTTCCTTCTGGAACCTGATACCATATGGCTTAGGTACTCTGTGTTTCAACACTTACTGGACAAATTAAAAAAAACCAAACTCGTAGGTAAAAAGTGATTTGAAGAAATTACAGGAAAATAAAACCAGAATGTGAGTATTCCAATGTAGATTTTAAATGAATAGAGATGCTAAAACCCAATAGTCATACAGAAAAGAACTGGGTTTTTTTCATTTTTTTCAGGAAAAAGAAAAGAAAACAAAATCAAACCCAAAATAAACAAACCAACCAACCAACAAAACAACAAAAAAACCACACAATGCAAAACCACAAAAACCTGCTCAAAGAAAAAAACTCACATGAAAAAAAAACACACAAACCTCTTAAAACTTTTAATAAATAAAATTTAAAAAAAAGAAACAAAAAAGGAAAAAATGCCTGCACAGCAAAACATTTACAGTAATAAAATAGGGAGAACCTCTCATTATGACTGTGACGGATGCAAGTATTGTAATTTTCAGGCTTAATTGTCTCTCCTGCTTCTCTCTCTCCTGGAAGTTTTTGCTTTACATGAAAATTTCTCCTGGAAACATTTTAATAGAAACATGACCATTTGTTCATTTAAAGGAAATATAACTTCTGACAGAAAAATAGTTTCTGTGAATGAAGAGGAAAGCAAATAAAGTAATAATATACTGCTCCAACCAAACAGCACTTGTTACATGTTCTCTGCCAGAATGGTAATTTCCTACTGCAGCGCATGTTTTATGATCTTTTATGCATGTCTTAAGTATGCTACTCTTTATAAAAGTAATCTGTCTCTATAATAACAAAATTACAGACTGATAAATCTTCTTCATAAGGAAATAACTAAATATCTGGTTTTACTAGTTATCAGTTTCAAATGTATCTATAAACAAATTCTCCAGAAAATAATTTATGTTTAGTATTCATGCTGACATGAGCTCATTTGCATTAAAATAAGGAAGTTTTGAAGAATCTAGAGAATTTATTTATTTTTTATGCCATTTCTTCTTTACATGTCTTTCTGATTAGACTTCATTTTTACAAGTTATTTTTTTTGTTAATAGAAATAATCAGAAAAAATAAAATGGGTTCTACTGCTGGGTAGTCTAGTAATGTTTATTCTAATATAACTGTTTATAGCATTTCAGTGGATACTCCAACCATACACTGTGAAAGCTCCTTAAATGTTTTAAAACTTCTGATGCAGAGCATTCACAGTTAGGAAGTTCGGCAGTTAGACTTTCCTGGGCAGCCTATATTTAATTCTACTTCTTTGTCTACAAGGAAAATTGGAGTGGTGCTCAATTGGCAATGCACTTGCTCATACATTTAATAAAGAGAGGAAGCTGAAACCAAATGGTTGTCAAGGAAGTGAACATCATGCATCTTCTACTGATATTAAGGCAAAAGATTTAAGGGAAGGAAAAGGAGCACAAGCACTTGTATTGCTAAAATGTTGCCCAAAGAGCCATAGTAGCACAAATTCAAACAGCCATTATCTAAGGGAGGAAACAACGCAGTCATAACCTAAGCAAGCATTTCAGCATGTCCCTAATTTTGGGTGATGATAATATACTTTGTATGTCATCAAAGTAGAAAACTAGATGATCTCTATGTACTCTAACAGTCAAGTCAGAATTTTACTTAAACTTGCCCATTTGAAATAGATACCTGCTATATCCTTCCTGTCATTTACCCCTGTTCTTCCTTTTTTCCTTGCCTCCAAAGACTCTAGTTTGATCACTATAAGAAAGAGTGAGTTGTGCAGAATGAAGACTAGTCTTGGGATTTGACTGCAATGGTGTGCATCTTCAAGTGAACAAAAGAAGATAAATTGCTCAACAGTATGCTACAGTATCACTTTCTAATTAATATTACAACAGAATCTTGCTTTTTTTCTTCTTGCTGTGAGAAACATAATAGCTATGCTGTCAATTCCAAATGGAATTTAAGCATGTAAAAACAGATCAGAAGTGCATTGACTGTGTCTGATTTTAAATAGCATTGTAAATAGAAAGTTTGTAGGAGGAGGATGCAGTGTCAATGCCCACTTTCCCATATAAAAAACATTTTTTAGTGTTCATCTATAATGTCTCTCTCACCTTTACCACATATTTGTTCTAAGGCTGAAATATCAGTTGAGAGAGATTCTTATTCACAGCAGTGTTAAAAATCCTTATTTACATTGCACTTAAACATATTTGCATTTTTTTCAAAGTCTGTAATTAAAAGTGGATATCTTTATAAGTTTGATATTGATACCTTTCAGAAGTTTATCCCAGTGGTAGTGTCATAACACTGGCTGCTGACCGTCAAGAGCAACATTGTTGACTGAAATCAACCATATATTACAAATTCAAGATAAACTTTAGTATTAGGGAACTTATTAAATCTAGTATTTAAGATAAAAAGTACACTTCACCTTTCTAAATTTTTAAATTGAAAGGCAAAGAAAAATGAAATGTAGAATATTTCAAAGACTATGAAAGAGAATGCACACAGAACTTGATCCTACTTTCATTATCTATGAGGATCAAAAGCAACATAGCTAAAATCAATTGAATTATATGAGACTTTCCAATCGTTGAATATCAGATATTTTAACTTGATTCTGTTTAAACATGGAGCTCAAAGGATTTGACCAGGCATAGACAGTCAAGTATATATCTATGAAATATTCTGAGTTCCCTATAGTAATAATGTTCTTCAGGGACTAATTGGATTAAAAATTGGTTATATACTTCAAAAAAACCCAACTGTCTAGCAATAGATTCAGAAAACAATTAGAGAGAGCATGAGAAAATTACTAATCTGGAGTTCAAAGCATCATAATAATTTGCAAAAATATTTATAAATTGCAATGAAAAGGAAAAAGGTTTAAATTTATGCTCAGAAAACAGAAATTGCACAGTTACAGCTGAGGCTGGAGCCTAATTAGACAAAAGATAAAAAAACACTTGCTTCAGAAAGAAAAAAGAGAAAGGCAAAATCAGTCCCAGAACCAACTAAACAAAGAAAACCAGGCAAACACGAACCACTCCAAAATACTCCAATATTAAAATGTCCTGTAGTATTTAAAGCTTTGGGGGAAGGCATGTTTCTGGGGTATTTTTTTAGAAAAGCCAGCAATGGTGTTGATTTTTTTGTGGGGGTGGGAGTGGTGCCGGTATTTATCTTCAAAAGATACCTGAATTTTTAGATCTAATGTAATTCTGAGCAGTGTTAATATTAGAGATTTTTGGTTTGCACTTGCAATACGCAAATTATCAAATATGCAATTTAATATAAACCTTTAACATAAATCAAATCTACCTAACTATATTTTTATTAGTTTTTCTGTCCTGTTATTTCACTGTTTTCATCTCTGCTGGATTCTGAGACTGCAAAACAGACATGAAGATATGAAGAGGGAAAGTGGGGGCAATCGGCAATATCTTTCTTCATACTCTAAGAAAGCCCTCCTTAAATAACTTATTATTTTTTAATAGCTCTATGTGGAAAAAAGACTGAAAGAAGGTGCTTAGGTCATCCTCAATTAGCTCTGAACACAGAGACAGAATTTAGAAATAAGTAAATCAGATATACAGAGAGGAAAAACGGACTTCAAGTGGTCATTCACTGAAACAAAAGAAAAGCTGATAAACCCAGAAATATATCTAAAATCCACAAGTTGTTGAAGAGTCCATGAAAATGAAGATCTTATAGTCCAAGACTTCTCTTATTGTGAGGTTTTACAAAATACTTGCACGAAGTTTATGGAGATTATTGGGAGTTGGGCAAAAGTAGAGGACAGTAGACTAGTTAAACAGGACTATATATATGTTGTTCTCCTGCTCTTTTATCCTCTTCTTGCTGTGGAACCAGGATTAAAAGGGAAAGACTTATTAGGAAAATATGAACTTTATTTTGCTACAGTGCAAACCAACTATATCCAAGATGTATTTATAAAACTCACATCTTAATGGAGTAAGAGTTAATGAATTCTCAGTGTTTTAGAAGATTTCTATACAATGCCTATTACAAAAAAAAACTTTGCCAAAACAATATAAATGAGAACGTGTGAAATTGCAATTTAATGTAACAAATAAAACAAAAATAGTTCAAGCACTTACCAAGTGACAGCAAGCCAGAACCTTTTTTCTGCTAGTAGAGAATCTATTTTCGGTAACTCCATGAAGAATTTACATGAGCTATTCACTGCTGGATTTTTTGTAATACATAATGAGTTGTGTTCTGCTGACTCTCTTGACTGTTCCCAAAGCATAATTAGAGATTTTCTTCTGCTGACTTAGTAGAAGAAAGTAGTATCTGGAATCACTGTAAAGAAAGGTCTAATTGGTAGCCATGCAAAGACCAGCTACAAAACAGATGAAGTTTATGGTTAGTAAGTGCTGGAGGTTTACTGGTGTCATCTCTGTAATAAGGTATGATAAACTTGCCAAATCAAAGCTGCATCAAAGAACTGCTATGGGAAATCTTAAACCTTTTGCACTCCCCTTCATCCTAGCAAGAAGTCTTTGCTGAAATGAGCATGAATATTCAATAACCATTGACTTATCAGTGTGAATCTGAGGAATTCCAAAGTGAAGGTCTGTTAACAGAAGTAAATTGCAGCTATGGGATGCAATTGCTTTTTGAAACTGTGGTAGTTGGTAAAATCTCAATACACAAAACTTCAAAATGGAAAATGTAGGTGCGAGGTCCCACTGAAATAAAGGAAGAGCTCATACAATTAGTTATGGAAAAGTACTGGTGTACAGACTGAAGCAGATATAATGCTGTTCTTATGGAATCAATCTCTTAATTTGTAACAATCTGAGCAGATGAAGTTCCTCATTTCCTTAAATGTGGTGAGTATTAAATCCTCCTAAACAAGCATTCTCCTGTAATGAAAAGATTTCATTTCAGTAGATTTCATGAAGTATGCACAACAGAGAGCTGTCATCCAAATTCTCATAATGATATGCCTACATGTATTTTTAATTCTAAATTCATATTTAAAAGAAAATAACTTTCTAACTATCTGGATCTCAGATAAGCATTCACTCAAAGGGCATTTTGAAGGGTAGGGTACTACTGAAGATTGTTTCTTCCCTGAGATTAGTCATCCAAGTGCACACTGGAGAGTGTTAGTCACTGAATTGTACCTGAAGCCAGGTTCCTGTTCACTGCTGAAAATAGAGTATTGATTTTGCCATTTCCAAAATAAGGGGTGTGTTTCTTTTTGAAAGCTTGGGTCAGGGAAGGGGGCAGGCAGAGCAGACAAAGGAGCATCCAGACAGTTCAGAAATGGATTGAGCAACATGAGTCTGCATTCATTCTCAGCCTGGTGGCATCAGCAGCTACCCATTGCATCACATTATCCAGTGCAGATGCCTTCTGACATAATGGCATCAAGGTTTGAGCATGAGTCCAAGAGCAGCAATCGCAGAGACAGCAGCCAGTAGGAGAGATCTCAGCAGTGTGGGTACTCCATGTGCAGATCTCTCATGCCTGTTCCAAAAGCTTTGGTACCTACAACATGGGATGGATGCAATTCTGTGACTTCTACATAAGAGAATAGAAGCCCTGACATTATTGCAGTAAATGAGTCTGTAAGAATTTAAAAAATAGAGAATAGTGAGAGGATAACATCTAAGAGTTATTTCTCATTTGAAGAAAATAGCAATATCAAAATTAGTTTATTTCAGTCTGATACCAGAATGAGTATTCATTATGGATTTAGCTAATGACATTTCCTAAAGTTTTTTCAACCATTTTATCTTCTTACAGATTGTCTATCATATTTTATATTTTCCCTAAGGACTTGAATTGTTACACTTCTAGAGAAGACAAATTGAATAAATAATCTTCAACTATATCTTTTGTTTCATTTAAATGATATTTTAAGACACTGAAATGCCAAAAATTGTAATTAAATTCAATCAAGAGTGTTGTTTAAAGTACTGTAAAGTTTTATTTTCTGTTAAATTTCTCTTTATGGAGGAACACATGTATGGTTAAGGGAAGGAACTCACATTCATTTTGCATAACCAACAGGCCTTGGGCTAAAGAACTTCAAGTTTCTTTAGTCCAACATCCAGATTTTTTCATAGCTTCACTCAGTAGGCTGTTGGGACTAAATCCTAACAGTACATACATACTGTGGAGAATTTAATAACCACCATATCTTTAGAAAATATTATCTTGATGAAGATTTAACTGTCTGAAAGGAGAGTTGTCTAGGGTCTTTACACATCTCCTCTGGATGTATTTAGGACTATTGTTTGCTTTGATGGTACAGTTGAGGATTTTTTCAACCTCATTTCAGTTTTTTTTAGCTGACGTTAAACAAATAGACTTGAAGTAGGCATAAGAGCCTGGTGGTCAAAAAGCTCCTCTGCCTGCTCACTGAGGAGGCAGACAGCCAAGGTCCCAGCTGAGCTGCAGCCCAGCACAGCTCTAATGCTGCTGCCACCTGTAGGGACATCACCAGGCCAATTGGTGGTACACATGGAGGGTAAAGAAGAGGAAATAAGACTACCTTGGAAATGAGAAGGACTGAATTTGTTATGGAAAGTTCTTACTCTAAATCTGTCTTCTCCTGTGGCATGAAGAATTAAGGTCCACCTCTGTTCTTACTTATCCTGCAGACTTACCACAGCCGTGTTACACAAAGCAAGGAAGTATTAGGGTGATTTGATGGAAAGCACTACTACTACTAAAAAATCCAAACAACCCTGACCAAGCTGGCCTGTAGGAATGTGTACAGATAGTACAGACCAGACAAGTCTTTCCATACAGGAGCCAGAGAAGTCATCTTTCACAGGGTCTCTCCACACAACTGGGACACATCGAAAGCGGAAGTCTGTTCCTGATTATACTAAAGTCACTCATGATTTATTTAAAGCAGAAGGCTGAAGTGTGAGAGGTTTCTTCTCTGGATTCAATTGCCAGACATAGCCAGCTTTCTTTCTAACCTTTTAGGACCATTCTCTGAGCTGTTCTCAGGATGTGTATTACTGAGATTAAACTGGCAATACTGACCAAATTGTTACATCTCCTTTTTTATTTTTGTCAATCATATTATCATTGGTACACATAATGAGTGAATCTGCTTATATGCAAGATGTGTGACAAGACATAACACAGTTAATGTAATTTTTTTTCATTTTTTATTTTCCTAAAAAGACATTACTATAAATAAGTTACTGTGACCACTCAGTGAACTTCAACTTTTACACAGAAGTCTTCAGTAAGTACAACTCATGAATCTGTTGACAGACAAAGATTTCAAGAATCTGAATCCTAGTTACTTAAGAGCTACCAATATTCTCAATTCCAGTAGTAAAACAAACAAGGAAGGTGAAAGCTTAGACTGGAGTCCAAAAGACTGACATTTTCTGAACCAAATTAGTGCAATTCATTTATGTCACAAGAAAGGCCAGACACAGATCATTCTTTATTTCATTTCTAGACCCTATTACTTTGAAAGCATGGGTTAAAAAAAAAAAAGACAGAAAATAGTCCTCTAACTTGCAAAAAACTTAGCCTTGGCGAAGTGTCAAACGTTGTATTCATGTAGATATGTAGGAAAATATGCCTGCTCATTTCTCAGAATTTAAAGTGCCATAAAAATAAAGAAAGTTGTAATGAATTTCATGGACTGTTTCAATGTCAAACACTTCTTATTCTTTCCTTACAATGATATTCTTTTTTAACAAAAACAGCATACTCACTGCTACCCAAGTACTGCAGCAGTTTCAAGATGACAAAATTTAGGTGTTCCAAAAATTTAAGGTATTGAGATAAGAGAATTTATATTCTTCCTAGCTGGCATCTAGGAAATCTTATGTCATTATTGAGTAAATCTAAATTATTTTTTTTCTAATAATGTTTAATATAATAGTCTTTTGTGACATTCACAAGTACTGTAATTTGGAAGGGTTCTCTGTGTTCTTAATACGCAAAGTGTAAATTATTGTTACTTGTGACCATTCTACTTCCATCCCATTCATATAATACTATGACCTTTTTATTTTGGTTTTTTTTTTCCTCTTTCCATTTTATTTTAAAAGTCTCTTTGGGGAAAGAAACTTAAGAAAATGCTAAGAGACAGTGAAAACTGCACACAGGAGCAGTAGCTAGCTTGCCTTACCATTTTCAGCCTTCAGACATGTATGAGGAAGAGCTACTGATACTTAGATATGTTATGATCCATCTGTCTTCAGTCAAGGAATATACTTAATAAAAATCTCTCAGAGATGGTATGGTTGTACTAGATCTTGCTCAAAGTAGATGTGCAGCTCTCTGGAAATCCTTGTTTCTCAGTGAAATCTGTCTCTTGAAGAAGTCCAGTCAAAACTGTAATGGAGTTTTGACTGGACTAAGCTGACTAAATGTCATTCTTGTACACACAAGCTTCATTTTTTCAGCTATTTCATTTCCTATTTCATTCATGCAACACCAGCCTGCAGACATGAATGATAAAGAGGCATCCACATGAATCAGCAACCATTCACAAGTTCTAGGCTTAACAAGCTCAAGCTAATCAGTAAACAGGTCCATCACAAGAAATAATGAAAGAGGATTGACTTCATGAGTTCCCATCATTAGCCGGATGGTTTCACCTTGAAAAATTATTCTGCTTCAGGCCATGGCTCTGTGCAGTGGTGTAGGACCAAGTCAGCACTTACCCACTGTGAAACAGGGAGGAGAAAACAGAGAAGCAGGTTTTTAACTACAAGTCACTGATCTTGAATGTTTGCTATATCTTCTGACTGAGATCTTTGCTTTTGGTTTGAGCAAGGTAAGGTTTTTTAGGTTGGTAATAATTTTACACAAGCCTTTTTCCAGACTACCATAATGGAGAGCACACCTCATGATATTTATCAGTGGAGTGACATGAATGGAAAAGTGTGCAATGCAGGGAAATAGTAGTTATCTGAGCAATAATTCACAATATGCTATGCCAGCAATTTACATGGTCTAAGTGTGAGCAAGACCTGTTATTCTTCAGTCCCCTCTGATGTTAAAAAATTAAGCTGACCCTAGAAGAAACAGGAAGTCTCTACTGTGCCCCGGAAATCAGAATTGCTAGACCTAAAACAGTTTCTCTTGTTTTAGTCTTGACTGGTGCTCTCTCAAGCACTTCCAAAAAACCTACCTCCACAATAGTTGCACAGTATGTTTGACTGAGATCTGCAAAAGTAGAAAGGTCCCTCAAGTATATATAGGCACTCAGCTAGATATTTATGTCATCATTATCCTCTTATTACATGTGAATCATTCATCTTGATATATGTTGACAGTTAACTTTGAATTTTATGTCTGTGAAAACTTGGGTAATCACTTGTTTTTATAGTTTCTTAGAGTAATCCCATCCTGTAGGTGTTGGAAAATGCATGTGTCTCTTATTTGTTTTCTCAATGGGTGGGAGCAGAACACAATAAAGAACTCAGTTATTAAGGATAAATCTGTAATTTTGAGGAAGTTTGGAGTAAATATTTGTTTATATAAAAATCAACTGAAAAGACTGACTGAAAAATAATTCTGTAATAAACTTCTATGAAAATAGGATAGGGTGAAATATGGGTTAATTCTCAGAACCACATTTATTAGCAAAAAATCTAATTAAGGTTTCCTAATCTTGGCTAGGAGATACAACACTAAAAATAAATGTTTAATCTGGTGGTAAGAAAAACCTAATTTCATTTACTAGCTATTGTTAATGTGTAATAAATTGTCTTCTGAGACAATCTCAGCATGTGAACATCAGACAATACTAAACATCAGTTTTCAATGTAAGTTGCATCTTTTTTGTGCAAAATCATTTCTTTGCTGTATCCAGCAACAACAAAAAGAAAACTTCAATTTTCTCCATATATTTGTTCATAGCTTGTTTTCAACTGCTAAATTTTCTTATCATTGCTTTTTTTTCATATTGTTATACATATTTGGTCTTTATTTCTTTATTCCATTTAGCCATATTTTAACTCTGATAATTTGAAATCCTTTAATGCA
The DNA here is from genome assembly GCA_013400315.1 of Bombycilla garrulus. Classification (NCBI taxonomy): domain Eukaryota; kingdom Metazoa; phylum Chordata; class Aves; order Passeriformes; family Bombycillidae; genus Bombycilla; species Bombycilla garrulus. The sequence goes on from VXBU01005806.1 coordinate 14,404, forward strand.
TAGTTTCATTTTCTTCAATTTTTTCTTTACTTTTTCTTGTTACTTTTTTTCCTCATGTTAAGAAACATTTCTCCTACCTAGTTATCTACATTTTTTCTATATACATGGATTTAAATTGCTTTAATTCAAACTTTCCTCTTCTGTCATCATTTCCTCCTACTTTGCCATCCCAGCACATCTCTCTTCTGCTTTCTCTAGCAAAATTATTTGAAGTAGATGAGTTAAAGGACTCATTATTGTAGAGTCTTTCAATTCATTCATCTGAAAGTTGCCTCAACTAAGCTTCAACTAATAGATTTTCAAGTGTTTTGTTCAGCCTGACATAGAATTTCCCAAGAGGCTGAATCTCTTTCATTTCCTTTGGGACAATGATCCACAGCATGATAAATGTTCATTATTTTCATGATCGTCATTAATTTTCTTCAATCTTTTGACGATGCCTCACTGCAATAAAGTAAAACCTTTACAGAATTTTTCTGAGACCTTTCTCTTGATAGCTTGACTTTGCTCATACTTACTCTTTCATTTAATGTGCCTTGTAGGAAAAATTTGATGTCCAAGCTCTTAGGAAGTTCAAACAAAGATAGATCTGACCATGCACAATAAATGTCCTTGGACTTGACAATCTCTTCAAAGGGTAAAGCAGCACTGCCAGAGTTATGCTTTTTACTGTTTCTTCCATTCAGAAAAAGATCCTAGTTTCATTTCAGTGTCCCAGCTTCACAAGACCTATACACAGATGCACTGACTTGCTGTGTAATTCTTGTACTTTGACACTTCCTCATCATAAAATCTAAAATCATGACACTCTTGGTTCCCGCACCATTCAAAAACTTTCCTTGGATTCAGTAAGTAAGATTCCATACAGCTGGAGAGAAGGTAGTTTCTTAATAGGCTTAAAATTGATGTGATGGAGACAGCAGAGATAACTCAATGAGAGCTATCTACAATGTGCAGTGCTAGACCACTGCTTTAAGCGCTGGAGAAACAGACAGTAGTCAAGTGTAAAAATGCAGCGGTTGATGAAAATGGGGTCTCTACTTTGTATAAAGGGCAGCAAATTACACACTGAAAGGAAAAAGTCTTCTGCAGCCATGTGTCAAAACTTCTAATAGCTTAATCGTTGAGCCAGAAATATTCAAAAGAGGTATGGATGGTGAAGGTGAAGGAAATTAACAGCTTGTCCTAACTTACATTTACCTATTCCCAGAGACTTCCATAATGTAAGACACACATAAGTGGGACACAGACAATGATCAGGAATCTTTCATAGCCAAGTGTTCCATGCATTTTGAAACAGTAAGAACAATAACAGTGTGACAAAGTCTTCTCAAAAGAATGGGAGTAGAAAAGTGCAGGAACTTCAGCAAATTACATTTATATCCCATCTCCTTTGCCAGCAAAGATCCAATGAAATTAAGATGACTTTTAGAAACTACTCCATTATAAATAAAATTAAAATAAAGAATACTGCAGTGATTAAATGAGCCCCAAAAATTAAGAGATTTTTTTTTTAAAGAAAGGCTAATGATAATCTTTTCTGTCCTTTCCTACTGAGATATTCACAAAGTGACTTCTGATGACCCAGGAGTTATTATTAAGGTTCAAACAAAAGCTTCTACTCTTTTCTAATAGACATGTAATCTACCTGCCACATACATTCATCTTTTTTCTATGAACTGCATATGGAGCAGAGCAGCCTGGTCTGATGTACCACTTGGCCTTCTTCATACAAAGAGATACAAACCAAATTTTAAAACTACCACTTTTCTCACTGTGCTAAAACATATCTCCCTCCTTCGATCTCACAGATCCGTTTTTATATTTTCCAACTGCTGACTATTTTTATAGCAAGCAGAAACATATACAA
>VXBU01005806.1:17396-28194 GCA_013400315.1 Bombycilla garrulus
TATGATAAATGAAGGAAGGGAAAGTACAATATTGCACTTTGTGCAAATCAGATCAAAGTCAAATATTATTTATTGTCTAATTTCCCCTTGTACACATTGTGCCAGGAAGGAACAGTTTGCTGTGTCAACAAATCTACAGACTAATTTATTCCTGAAAGTAGATGTGACCCTGTTTATTTCAAGGTAGTTTAACTGTTCTCCTTTGCCTAATGATGACTAATCTCTAGAGGCTCAGCTTCAGACAATTAGTCTTAGTCTGATCAATCCCCACCCCCCCAGCTTTCCTATTATATTTTCTGAGAAGCTCTTTCATTTTTATTTAAGAAAAACATATGGGAAAGGATTTTCATTGAAGAATTTTTTATATGGGCAGAATTAACACGCACACTCCCCTCTAAAAGTGTTATTTATGACATGAGATATTTTCTTTCAACATCAGATTTTGGACTAAAAAGGCTTAAGTACCTTTTGAGTATTTTTTTGTGTATCTATCAAAATATATAAATATATTTGAATGAGGCAGCTTTCACAACTTGCATGAAATCACCATTCAATGAAACCACCACCAAGTATGCTTCTCAGGTTTATTGAAAATTTTCACAAACTGATGTTCTACATGCAAATGGTTTTGACTATTTTATGAAGCAACAACTATTGTCATTTCCAACAATAACTGCAATTTAACCAGCATAAGTTCACTGTTCACACCCAGAATTTTTTTTCCTGAATCAGTTACAATCCATTTCTTATCCTTGGCTATTGTTTATTGATATAATTATGAAGCTTCAAAGTAAGAGAAAAAAAAATCAGTGTTGAGCAAAAAAAATTTAAAGTTTTCAATTTTAAGAATTTGTATTATTCTTATCACTATAGAAAAATACAGAGAGGATACATTCCCTTGATAGACAGATATTTTGCAGGGACAGTTATGCACAAAATCTTCCTCAGTCTGTAAAGCATTTAGATCTGTAGGAGGTTTCTATCTGCACTAAGCAGTCTGCCACATGCCACACAGCTCACAAAATGTGTCAGAGTGTAGGATAGCTGTGGAAAAGACATGTTACAATACTCTCTATGCTCTAGCTTCAAACCACATTATCCTGGACTCATTAGTGCTGTGAAACACTGCTGTGTCCATACTGGGTAATTTAAAATCAACAGTTTTAATGTTTCTTTGGTGAGTTAACATACACATGCAAACAAGCTGTTATTCAAAAAACACCTCCTACTTAGTGCTAACACATTTTCCTAAACAATAAATCTTTGTCACTTTTTTTCAAAAGAAATTTTAATATTAAGACATGGAAAGCAGATATTTTCTAGAACAATTTCAATATCTTCACCAACATGCACGATAACCAAGACTTCAGTTTTGTCTGTGTCTCTGTAGTAACAGCTTAAGTTTTATGGCTAAAAATGTGAAATCACTGCCTTATGTCAACCAAAAAGTATAGGTTCAGAGAAGCTTTCCCATATCCTAATTTTCTGAAAGCTCTTAAAGTTGCTGTACTTTGGATGCTGGTTGAAGAATTCCTGTGAGACACAAATGTGTGTGCAACACTCCTGTCTTACAACCCTTCAAAATTCTCATGAAACTCATGGGTTTCTAGATTGATTCTTTGGCTCCAGTGTCATGAATGACAACAGTCTTCTCCTCCACCTGAGTACACACAGGAAAAAAACTCAGCACCGTAGTCCTTTCTTTAAAGCATAATATTCCCATGCTTTATTTTCCATATGTGAGAGGTCACACACCAGGCATAAGGCTATATTTCTGTCTCTTCAGGTAAATACTTTTCAAACACTCGAAGCAAGCTCACCAGTCACATCTGCAGAAGACTGTTTGGATGACAGAGGAGATCTGAGCCACTTTACCCTCTGCAGAATGCATCTATGACAGACAGAGATTGAGACAAGCTAACAAACTATTTTTTAACTTACTTAAATAGTACTGAAGGGTTATTTTAAAAACAATCCATCTGGATAAGTGTATGAACACTTCAAGCAGAGAGAAAAATGGCATATTTGGGAAAAAAACAGACTGGTCATTTAGCACGTGCCAAAGTAAAACAGAATAAAATAACAAATTAAATAAAGTCTAAAAGACAGAAAACTAAAGGAACGGTCTTGGTTTTGAAAGACAGGTGCCTGCTAAGGAAGGCAGGAGCTTCTCTTGGAATAGGAAATGTAAACCCCCTCCCTCCAAATTATTATAATTTCTAAAATTAAAGGGGCTCTCAGGCAAAGATATGAGGATAGGAATAACAGTTCTTTAATATGTATAAACAAAATAAAGTAAAACAAAACCCAACAAACTACAACTTAATAGGAAAATTAGACTAAGATACAGTATTAAACAAAAAAAACCCAAAACCTGACAGTTAGAATACAACCTGACACCCTGTCAGTCAGGGTGCTGGTAGCAGTCCAGTTTGAATGGTGGCTCCAGTAGTGCTCCTGGAGTGACAAATGGTTCTGTTGAAGCAGAGATTCTGTAGAAGGACAGAGTTTTCCTCCAATGGTCCAGTGGTGATGTTGAAGGGTCTGGTCCTTCCTCNCCAAGCAGAGAAGCCCTTAAAACAATGTTTTGGCCTCGATCAGACAGAAAAGAAATATAATAAAACAATTGAAAACAAAAGTTATTCAAGAAAAGGACAAACTTTTACAGGTAATAGAGATTTGTACTGGTGACAGTACCATCAGCCACTATGGAAGAACCACTGTGCTCTTACATGTAAAAGTACAAAATTTCTTATTATACCAATGCCTAAAAACCATCAAAGTAACAGAAAATTATGAAAGTCTGTTCTGCAATATTGACTTTGGATCCTCAGAACGTTCATCTAGTCAACCAAACTGGGTAAAAATTTAACAAGGCAAACATTAAATAGGGAAAAGTATAGACATCATTGGTCTCTCTGTACCAGCAGAAGATGAACCTTGATGTGAAATGTCTACATACAAGCAGAGAGGGGTCACTTTATTGGAAGCAATGACTAGGACAACAGTTTAATTTCACAGAAGCTGCTAATTTCTAAAAAGTAAAGTAATTTCTCAGCAACATCTGCATTTTCTTAAAGCTTACTAGAGAGGTGAAGAGCAGACAATTCATTTTAATATGAACACCAAGCTGACAACTGGGTCTTGTATATCTGAACAAAAGTAGAGAGGGGAAAGGTTGTATGTTAAGAGCAAACTTAATCTCACTTAAAAAGCAATAAACTGGTAACCCATTAGATACTAAGGATAAATTTATGAGGTCCAATATAAGGACCATTTATTAAAAAGTCCCTACAATTATATAACCTTGCCAGAGTCCACTTTAATACCAAAAGGTATTAAATCAGCTAAAAATAAAATGTTCATCACTCAGGCTTTCTTTCTCTAATACATTTAGCATAAAAATGATTCTATCTAGCACAGGTACATAGAAAGCTTAAAAGAAGAGAGCTGACAATTCTTTTAAAAGCCTGTCTAAATTCTGTTTGTGTTAATCGTTAGAGTAAAAAAAGTCACCACTTTCCTATTTAGGACTGATTTGAACCTCAAAAGATGTGTTTTGTGAACATCATTAATTAAATCAGATCAGCAGCCATTTGAATTGGGTAAAGAGATAATAAAGGAAATGTGAAAATTGGGGGAGGGTGGTGGGTGAATAAATTTACTAGGTAACTGCCTCTTAAAAAAATCTCACTTCATGTCTTGCACTGTTATTATCATTTGTCATATTATCATGCTACAGAAGCAGCATGTTTTGTTCATTCAAGACTTCATTGTGTCAGAAGTACATCAGAAAATTCAAATCAATATCGCTACTGATAACTTTTTGAATGGTGCCCTAATATTTTGGTGTAACTTCTAACACAGAGATTGTTTATTTCTTGTATGGAGGCTAAATACTTCTTCATTGGTTTTTCCACAAATCTTTGATTGAAACGTGATGTCTAAGCAGGCGTGCACAGCAGAGTTCATGGGGGCCAAAGATGACAGCCCTCTAGTTTCAGCTTGTAAGTCCTGAGCTGAAGGACTGACACACCACTGCAAAGAGAGGAAGACACCAAGTCATGCTGGCTGGTGTCTGGATGTGGAGAGGCAATGCTCTGCCCCACATGGGACACATGGCCACTTCTCTGTGTCTCCAACTGTTGTCAGATTCTGCAGGAGTACACTACAGTCCATTTACTAAGGCAGACTCCTGAAACTGTGATTTCATTGCAGGGCTACTGAAATTAAATATAATCTTAAAAAAANTTTTCTTAGTGCCAGTTGCTCCCAGAGGCTACATTTTTCAGGAAGGATATGGTGAGTTATCTCCAGGGTTGACAAGATCAGATAACATTTCAGTTATTAGCAGCAGGAGGATTAATGGACATTCACCAAAAATATCATGTTCAATACATGGGTTATTCAGGGATGAGGATGATTGAATTTGGAAGGAAATTGTTAAGGTATCTGAAAAGTTAATTTGAAATGGGAGGAGGTACTAGGCACTAGATCTTGTCTGAAGGCTTATTTGAAGCAAGAGTCCAACACATTTGTCAGTCCTACAAATGCTCTAATGTGTGATTTATCAGAGTAGGAAATGGACAGAGATCAAGGAACACCCCAAAGCTGAGAAATGAGTTTAATTATGCTGTTTGGACTAACAAGAGTGAATCCATCTTCCTTTGCCTTTTATTGCTTCTATAAAAATGGCAGGGAGTTGGGTATAAGTAAAAGAAATATGGATAGGATATAAGGGAGAAAGGACAGCTGATGATATAACTTCAGTATGTGAAAACAATTAAGGAATGTGTTTTGATATGCACTGTAAATTTATTGCAAGAGTTCCCACAAGAGCTAAGCTAATAAATTCATGCCCTAATTAAGCCACGGCCCTTTTATCTTGTTTTTCATCCTAGACACAGAGAGAAATCTCTGATATTTGTATCTAATAGTTTCTAGAACCTTGTCCTTCTGATGCTATGGTTTGGTCATTTTGTCCACATGTTCATGTATACATATTCTTTCCTCATAATCAACACTGCATTACCATTAAATTCAGCTGGTGAGAGGGATGTAGCAATTTTGCCAGAACTAAGTTGTTCTCAATCCCACCTCTTTTCCACTTTTTGTTTTGTTCATTTTTCTCTTTTAAATTTTCTTTTCTGAGTCAGGTTGTCCACTGAAATCTTTAGAATCACCTTAACGCCTCTAATCTATGCTTTCTCATGCTGATTCTTGTCCCCTCTTTCTTACTCACCCTGAATGCATTTTCTATTATAATACTGTATCACTTACTTGTTTGCTTTCTTCACAAATGCATTTCCATCTCCTCTCTTTCCATTGTCTAGCCTTCTGAAGATTTTTGTCATGTTTTAGATTTTCTCTGGTCAATGTCCTTGCTTAGTAACTGAGTTCAAATACAGATTTAGCCCTGTAATTAGTACTTAACAAAAGTGTAAAAAAATGTAATTTCCATATAAAAAATACAAAACACTCCCAATAAATACTTTTACTGATGCATTCAAGACTATTTCAAAACTATATACAGAGACGCAGATATAGCTCATCACAATGTTACTTCTGCTTATTCAGTTTTCTCGTATTACTTCCCCAAATCATCTGAATCAATTCTGATGCAATCAAGGCATTCTCCTTTCTCTTACTCCTCCTAGTTCCTTCTGCTACTTGGATTTGTCACCTCCCATAACTACATTTCACTTTTATTTCCCCTTATGACAGAGTGATGACTTTCAGTGTGAACTGCTTACTTCATTTACCCAGTGAGGAAATAGTATGGAGTCATTATAAATTCTTAGGGTTCAGCCTGTTTCTGAGAATTGGGGGATCTGTGTTCCTACTGTTATCAAGTAATTCTAGGGCAGACTGTTACCTGTATTACAGGAGCACCTGGAAGATACAACTCAGAGTTGGTATGATAAAGGTGAGTCAGGAAATGGCTGTCTATGTCTATAGTGCTATAAAGCAATATTTTTAACTCATTATAGATGACACAGGTAGGATTTTTTGTCACAGCACAGTAAATACTGAACGGAATTGGAAGCTCAGGTTGTGAGATGTTAGTTTTCAAGGAACTGTTTATTTGAACACAGATAGACATTTATGGAACTCCATAAAATTCAAAAAGAAGTACCAGAAGGGCAGGGAAAATAACAGTTCAAACTAGCATAGTTGACAGCAAAACACAGGTGGGAAGCTGAATAGGAAAGGGATCTCCAAATTGTAAACACCTTACAAGCATGAAGTGCTTTTAATGAAAGAGACATTCTGTCTAACTTCTCTTATGTTTTAGATAGTCAGAACAACGGTTTTACATTTGATATCTGAAGGACAGAATTTGATATTTGTAGTTTAGTGTAGTAGGATCTTAATCCAGAAATCATAGTGAAAATGAAGAGGCTGTTCAAAGAATTCAATATCCAGTGCGGGTGAGAGCATCCATATGGCTGTACAATTCTTTCTTTTCATTGACTTACCTTTTTTAACATGGAATAATTCCACTGAAGAATAGAAACACTGAATTCTGCAACAATAAAAAACAAAATATTAATATTCAAAACTCAAATTTTTACTCAAATTTTTTTGAGTAAAAAAAAAAAAACCCACAACCTATCTTTCATAACCTGTGCCAAACTCAATTCAGAAAGAAAGAAAAATTGTCATAGAGACAATCCATCTGTATTCTGAAAATGTTTTTACCTTGGCAGCCAAGGATATTTTCATTTAGATGGTTCAGAAATCTTTGAATTTTTTGTTGCTGTTGTGTTTTATATTTTTAATAACAGATTAAATAGTGCCTTTTAAAAATCAAGCTGTGGTGGGGTGCTGTGAACCAAAACTTCATTCAAAGGCACTAAGCTGCACTTCTAGTCTGATTTATGTTGGTCGATAGAAAATAACTACCACATGTCTGCTTTTATAGGAGGCACTTGATATACTTGATGAATTTTACTAAAGCTTAAATTCCAGCTTTGGACAATGGGACATTGTTCCTATTCTATTACTAGCAGGGTAGCAGTAATATATTACAACAGAATAGCATCCCTCTAGTGTCCATTCACCTGAATCATTTTGGTTCTCATCCATTATGTACCCAGAGAAATGAAACAAGCGTCTTTTTCTCTGCACAGTCTGTAAATTATGAAACATTGTATAGCCAGCCAGTGTGAATGATTAACTGAGATCAAGAGATATTTCACAAAAATGGCTCATTCTTCTCAATCAGAACCACAACTCGATACACCAGATCAGAAAATGATGTCAAATGTAAGCATTCTTATTCTGATCCCTAGTAAGAGCTATTTTCATATCTTGTGTAATAACTTGCTATTGAAAGACCACAAAAGTAAAACTATTTTAAGGATATTTTTGCCTATATAGAAGACAAAATTCTTTATACAGAATCATATTATTTTTGTTAGCATATATGTATTGTGAATTAAAATCTATAATAAGCTTTCATAATGAAAGTATAACATTCTTTCAGTTTGAATTTTGTGGCAAATTTAAATTGCATCACTCTTTGAAAGTTTAAACATATTGCTTGGCTATTAGTCTTGTTAATATTTAGTTTAATCAAATTTATTCATTACCCTAAATTGTGAGGTATAGGTTAAAAACCATTTAACAGTTTAACTGGTTACCACTTTGCCTTTCAACCTCTGCAAGCCTGAAATAAAGTATATTCTTCAAATGGTTTCTCCCCTATATTTAATGTTAGATGTGATCTATTTCTGAAGGTGTCACTTTTTGCATTACTACAGACCATTTAATTTCAAATTATTGTTTACAATTTTCTGATCCATATTTGTCATGGATTTTGGACTTATATTATTGATTATTTATATTGGGTTTATTGCAATTTCTCCTTCTAAGTTTTTGTTGGGTTTTTTTCCTCTTTAATCCAGTCCACGATTTCTTGTGCAAACTTTAGCTTCATCTTGTGAATATTTACAATAAATCTGAGTTTTACTGATATGGACTGTGTCATTGAATTCGATAAAACTGCTCAAGTTTTAAGCGTAACCCACCTTGTAAATTTTCCAGATTTAAGACTTCACAAAATAAGCTTTCAGGAGCTGTAATGAACACTGCAGGACATGGGTTAGTGCAGACCTTTACACTTAGTTGTCATGATTCCTCATTAAATCCTGCTGTCTTACTGGACAATAAACTGTTTTTAAAAAAGTTTCTCACCCAGAATTCAGTGTTTATAGCACCACATAATCTATCCTTCATTGTTAAGGTCTCCTAATGGTTCCGTCAAATATGTTATTTATGCAAATCTATAGATGAAGATTTTCTTATCAATGTAGTTCCATTTTCCTTTTAAGCAGAATTGCATTTCATCACTTCTCATAAAATCTCTCAGAGAGTAATGTCTTAATCCATATATACTCCAATCTGAGTAATGTAAGTGTCCTCGAAGTAAAAAAACCTGTAAATAAAACTTTTTGGAATGCTTTTGGAACGTGTCTTTGCTAGCAAAGAAATGCCTTTTTATTATTACTGTTATTATTTGGTTTTCAACAAAGCTCCACAAACTTATAACTAAGATTTCAGTAAAGTTGTAGAAATTAACTGTCAATGGGGCCCAATGGTGAATTAGAAATACATTTTGTCCTGTCATTTGCATTAATTTGATATAATCCCTGACTGTCTTGCCTGGTCACAACTTTTAATGCCCAAAGTAAAGAAAGTAATGATTGTTAACAGTAGCAATCCACACACATTATTAAACAATAGTTAGCAGTTAATTCCCACCAGCCTTTGAAAGGCAGGAGCTGAAGGACAAGATACTGGAAAAAATGGTGCAAAAGACTTCAAGATGTACGAATAGCAGAATAAGTTAGAGCAAATCATATAAATTGAGTGACAGATCAGACAAGGACATAAGGATTTCATGCATGATGTCCCTTGAGCAACAAAAATGAGTGGCACATTACATGGGTCATCATGTTTAATTATATTTACACCTTTTAGAGTCACCACTGCAAAAATGACATTTTTAAGAATGGAAACCCCTTTTATTAATTACTCTCCCATTCATAATACAACGAATGTGTCTTCTCAAATATGTCCATATACCTAACTCTATATGAGACAGTTGGCTGAGTACNCAAAACCCCCCAAAACCAACCAGAAAGTCCTCACAAAGAAGGAGGGGACGTTATAAATAAGATTTTTTTCTCTGAGGAAAATTATTAGTTTGAGATTCCTGAAACCCAGGACTATCTACTATCTATCATGGGAAACTGCCTTTCTATAGCATTTTTGTTTAAAATAACGTACACATTTATTACACAGTAGCTCTACTCAGAAAAAAAATGGCTTTATGGCCCATAGATATTTAATAGCTCAGCTACAACTGATCTGTCTGATGGATAGGGCTTTTAACTACACTGTGATTTTTGGAAGACCATAAGTGGAAGGAAACTAATTGAATTGGCTTTTGAATCGGCTTTTGAATTGGCTAGGGGGGCTGCCGTTGTTTGACAGACAATGAAAACAATTTAAATCACCTTTAACAAGAGAATTCCTTTGACTCTGGGAGTATCACCATGAATTCACATACTATTCCCTGGGGTGCCAGTGGAAACCACACTTTTTAATTGCCACTGTTGCGCATACATAATCATACTGTCAGCAGGGTGTGTAGCAACTGCACAGGGTCTGCACAATACTGTAGAGGAAAGCTGTTAAATTGGGAATGTCTTTGCTCCAGACTACAACAAATAACTAGACCCTGGAAAATTAAAAAATTATTCATCATTCATCTTAACTAAAACCAAATATTTTTCATGTGCATTGCATAGAATTTGGTGCTCAGTAGGGCAATTAGCTCTTGAAATATCTTGCTGTCTTAAAGTCATTAATTTCTTGCCTGAAGAATATGATCTCTTAGGTGAATTTCCTATTCTTCATGTTCAGTAAAAATAAATCTTAATCAAAAGCCCAGTTTGAAACAATTAATTTCAATTCCAAGTTTGGTGGGAGATTGTGTAAGTTGCTATGGTATCCAGCTTTCTTTCCAGGGTCTTATGATGTTCTCATCATCCTATCGGAATCTCTGTTATGTTATAAGGAAATGTTATTTCTCTTTTTCTTGGCTAAGATTCATCTGCTGCTCTTTTCTTTCTCCTAACTTTATGTTTGCTTTTAAAAATCTATGCTTCTTTATTCTCTGTGGTACTTCTGCTCACTTTTATAACATTTGTACAGATCTTTATAATACTTCAGAAATAATATTTATGCACAGCAACATCAATTTTGTATGCTGTAATTACAATCAGTGGTCAGCCATATAGAGAACTATTACTCAGACAGAAGTTCTACAGACACTTGCTGTAATATTTAAGGTAGAGTTTTCTTTAAAAGAAGCTACTACTGTGCATTTTTAGAAAGAGTTTGACCTATAGCATTGGATCCTCAAATGTGGGGGTAGTTTTATATTATACACTTCTACTGTATTTTTTAAACACAGTCTATAAAGCATAAGTAGAAAAAAAAGATGATAGTTGCTCATGAAGACTAATGTTAACATTATTTTCCGTAAAAGAAAGTAAGTAACTGATTATTCGGTTTGGTCTGCCTTTGGGTTGTTTTGGGGGTTCTCTTTAGTGAAACAACAAAAAAACTAAACAAACAAACAAACAAAAAAACCCCAAAACTTTGAAATGAAAAATTTATTTTCATTATTTATTCTATATTGATTAGCAATATTATTTTATCCTGTACCTAATATCATTAATAAATATATCAAATCAGAAAACTATTTTAATTTTATTTTATTTTA
>VXBU01005814.1:0-88586 GCA_013400315.1 Bombycilla garrulus
TTTTATTTTATTTTATTTATTTTCCTGTTTAGATATTTTTGACTTGAATTTGTGTGAACTCTTGTCTTTTAGAGCCATCCTGTTGCTCAGATCTAACTCACCTGTTAGACATGCTTTGCTGGAGTAGGCTCTGAATCTTGTTAGGAATCTGGCAGTCCAGTCTGGGTCATGGATCATCAGTTTGGAAGAGGAGTGCAAGCTTTAGGCAAATGGCCAGGAAGACTTCCCTTCTGTCCAACTATAGTTTTGTTACAAAGGAATGCTTTAGATCCAGTGGTGACTTCTTGAAGATATTGAAGTGCTAGAAGCCTGATGTTACAAAAGAAGAGAAAAATGTCTTCAATTTCCATACTGCCTTCCCCTGCACAGCTCATTCCCTGCCCCTCGTAGGCGTTTCAGTCAACAGCTGCATGTTAAGAGGTGAAGTGCACTAATGCAAATATATAAAATGATCTTTGCATGAGTTCTCTGTTTAGTTAAGGAACTGCATCTTCCTTGCTGATGGTGATCCTCACTTGAACCTTAGCCATGAATTTGGGGTTCTTCTGTCGGAGCTGGCAGACTGAAAGAGATCCCTGATGTTTCTAATCTTGTTCCTTCTTCTTTCCTTTTTCTGTGGCATAGTAGCTCATGATTGTCTCTCCTGAAGCCTCTGTTTTATATTTTGCCCTTTCCTGTCCCTCCCTCATGGCCAGCTCACCTGCTGATGGCATTTGTCAGTCTGGGGACCTGCTACTCAGCCTTGTGGTTATTGTTCCCATCGCAGGATGGATTCGTGCTGACCCTTTTCCTTGGCAAACTGCCACAACATGGAAGAACTGGCTAACTGCATCCTACTGTTGTTTATAGGAGAAAGGATTTGGATCTGATCTGTCTCCAGCTAGTGCATTCAGTTTTGTTAAGATTTCCACAAAGTGCTCGGTGAATCCTTCTGCCGTTTCCCTGACCAATGGAGTTTTACTTGGTGGAAAATCGGTCCCTTGAATGCCGGCGTGTTTTGCAAACGCCGTGGGCGCCGGTGGGTGAGCCTGGGACTGTGCCTGGGCAGCCTGTCCAGAGGACTGATGATGGTTTGGTTTTCCCTGGAGACTGAATGTCTCTGTCCACGGGCAGGAATGGGAACAGCATTTGGCTCTTGCGCTGCGCTAGGTGAGGTCCTTGCATTCCTCGTTCCTAACGCAGCTGGTGCGAACAGTTCTCTGGCGTGGGGTGTCCTGCCAGCTGTGCATCCCATGCTGGGAGTGCTTGAGTCCTGGAAGGTGGAGCTGGTCAGGGTGCAGGTCCTGCCCCTCTGCTGCTGCCAGACCTGGAAACCTCTCTCTAAGCAGGCAGAGCTAAGGGCGCCCGGCACGTGACGGCGTGGCCTTCTGTTCTTATTTCTTGAGCTGATTTGAAACTAAGCAGGGCTTAGTTTGGGACTTCCTTAGCTCTACTTTTAGTATCTCCCCTTTAAAATGGATCATCCCCCTGATTTATTTGTCCTTCTCAGCCGCGGGCTTTTTTTATGTTGTTAATTTTCTTTGATTCTCACACAAAATGAGAAGCACCTGCTGCCACCAGCCCCAGGTTGGAAAAGCAGCTGCTCTAACACACACTGACCTGGCTGTGATCCTGGCAGCGTCCTGGCTGGTGCCACCTCTCTCTGCAGGCCTGGCTGTGTGCTGTCACCTCCCTGGGCACAAAACTGTGCCATCTTCTGCTGACGGAGCGTGTGGCCCCTCTGGTGGGACCGCAGAGCAGATCTCTAGGTGCTGCGTGGGGGGAGCTGCCTGAGCTTTCAGTTCCACCCGGGGATGAGACTGATGGCTGTGCTGTGAAAATGGGCTGAGGAGGTCCCACCTTTCGTGGAATCACAGAGTGGTTTGGGTTGGAAGAGACCTCAAAGGTCATCTCATTCCAACCCCATGCCATAGGCCTCTGAGTGACATGTCTGGGGCATCCTGAGCAAAGCCCATTTTTCAGGGAGCCCAGAATATTTGGCTAGAGCTGGTGGGGAAGATTTTGGCTTTGTGGCCAACTGTAATCACATGGGTCTGTCACAATCTGATCGGGTTTAATGTGACTCTCCCTGTTCTTTGCAATGGAGTCTTTAAAGGAAAAACAAGGGCTGGGCAAAAACTGCTAATGCTCAGCTTTTTTTCAGTCCTTTATACATTTTTAATAGATTTTGATCTTGTTTTCTTCTAAGGTACCAGTGTGAGATTCTTTATGGGCTGGTCTTACCACGCTCTGAGTCTCAAGAATCCAGTCATGTGGAAAGGATTCCTTCTTAGATGCAGCAGACAGACTTTATCCTTTGATCCCATAACTTTCAGCTCCTTTCTCCAAGTGACTGAGTTTTGGTTTTGCTGAGCACAAACAAAGTGCTAGTACCCTTTTTTAAAAAGAGCTTAAAAATGGAGAAGACAGTAATGGAGTGATCTCTCAGAATGGTTGTGGTTGGAAGGGACTTTAAGGATATCTAATTCCACCTCTCTGCCATGGGCAGAGACACTTTCCACTAGACCAGGTTGCTCCAAGCCCTGTTCAGCCCAGCCTTGATGATGGTGAGCAGATGTTCCTGCAGGCAGGGAGGGAACGCTGCATTTCACAGAACCTCAGCTGGGTGATGCACAAGTGGGTTTTCATCAGTAAGACTGATTCACGGAGTCTCCTATGCCCAGACTCCAAATCTGGGTGCTGAATCATGAACTGCTGTTCCTCAGTAGCTCTTAGTAAAGCAAAGGATGTGGATTTAACTGCATTTTTCCAGGGGAGCCTCCCTGATGATGACTGATTTTTGTTGCATTAATAATCAGATGAAATGATTTTGTTGTGAGCTTGGGGCACAGTAAGCATTCTCTGTGGTCACAAAAGTCAAGAATTTCAGCTACAGTCAGTGTAAGTCCAAAGAAGCCCCTGCCCAGTGTCACTTGGAAGAGAACAGGTGGCACTGGGACCTGCAGCTCTGCATGTGCCTCTTCCAGGAGGGGTTTGAGTGCTGTGAAATAGGTACTGGTGTAAGGAGGAGCACACGGAGGATATTGGATGTCCTGGGGAGCAGCCCTCAGGAGGAGCTGTGGTGAGTGAGCAAGAGAACAGGTTTGAGCTACCCCAAAGGTGAGGTTTAGCACCCAGCTCCGTGCTTCCCATCCTCCCTGCGCCGTAGGATCCTTGTGGTGCCTGTGGGTCACGTTTCGTTTCTCAGGCAGTGGTTCTCATGGGAAAGGCTGGGTTCCCCTGCTAAGTCGGAAATGTCCCAGGAGCCCAGTGCATTCAGAGTACGTGTCAATTGTTTCCTTCCAGGCGCTTTGGGAAGGGAGCCTAGAAGATTATCTCAGCATTTGGAACAATATAAACAGATGCCAAGCGCTTCAAGTACATGGAGAAGGAAAATGTCTTGCTTGGCCTCCCTGGACAGTCTTGGGGGGGGAGGGGGAGGGCACAGCAAGAAACATTAAATAAGTCTGTGCCTTCAGACTAGGGAAAAGCAGCAAAGTAATGCAGATGTTTGCCTGCGTGTATGCAAGTGAGTTTCATATTACCAAAATCTGTGCTGCGCACACGTGGTCCAAAGATTAAAGAGATTGTCCAGTTCTGTTGGCAGCATATTAAAGTATTAAGACTGCAGGCTCACTGTGATGTGCTTTTGTTATCAAGCTGACCACAGAATTCAAGTGATTCAAGGGGGAGCATTGTTTAACACAGATCCCTTTTGCATCATGCTCAGGGATACAGTTTTGGGTGTGAGAATCCCTACCACTGCCCTGTCTGTCTGGGGTCACCCCACCTTCCACTGGTGCTCAGATAAGATCTCCCCTTCCCTGTCCCTGTGCGGCACTCGGGCCATCTGCCACGTTAAAGCTGAGGCTTCCAGTTGCTGGAAGAGCTTTCTGGGTTTCCTTTGGCACGCAAGAGCTAAATTGGATCTTCACGTGTTGCTCTGGGAGGTTTTGCTGCAGATGTGGCTCTGCCCGTTCCTCTGCGGTGTGACCCTGTTCCTTGGAGATGGTGATTCCTACAAGAGGCAGCAGCCACAGGACCCTGTTCTGTCGCTGTTCCACTGCCTCAGTTTGAACCCTGCTCAGCTCCAGAATCCTCTTGTTTCCATTTCTGGAAGTGTCCAAGGTTGGATTGGGCTTGGAGCAAACTGGTGTAGTGAAAGCTGTCCCTGCCCGTGGCTGGGGCTGGAACAAGATGAGCAAACATACAAAATAAAGGCTTTGCAGCTGGCTTCAGGGGTGTTTGGAATTTGAAATGGCAAATGCAAGGGTTTTTTTTCATTGGGAAATCAGTTTGTTAGAAGTGGAGAATTACGTGCCTAAATTTTCAGTTGTTCAGTTGCCAAGATTGGATTTATCATAAAGAGGAATTAGAGACACATGTTTAGTTTTGGGTCATTTATTCCGATAAATTTGTTTACTAAGTCTGTTCATCTGAAACTTTCATTCAGCCACTCTGGGACAGAAATGGGGAAACTGAACTTGGCCCAAGTGTAGAATCCAGCTCTCATTTCTCAAGAGTTGCTTCTGTAAGAGCTGATTTTACAGCTTACAGTGAGCTGTCTGAATGATCTGGGCAAAGAAGACAACATGTAGGTGCTTTCTGTAAGCACAGGGTATTCATCCTGAACTGACAGAAGTGCAGAAAGCTCTGAAAAGAAAACCTTTTTTTTTTTAGACACAGAAGGCGCAGCCATTGACAAATGTAGTTGAAGCTTTAGTTTGAAATCCAAGTCTCAGTGCAAGGGCATCCTTGGGATTTACAGCCAATGCATGAAATCTGGCACTTACTCTGTTGCTAGTTAATTTTTCTTTTGGAAAGTGTCAAGTAGGAGCTGATAGGAGCTTGTGTGAGTAGTCTTTCCTCCTCTGCTGTGTTATAATAACACCCTAATGGTACTTAGAGCGTGGGACCTCTACAGTGGCACCTGTGTAAGGTACCTAGTGGTACTTTGACACTTGTTATACAATGGACTGCATGGTCAAGTGATGTAGATTTTGTTGATCTAAGCTCTTCAATTAAACTGGATCACTTGGCGTGAGGTAGTTGATACGTTCAGCCAGTGTATTTGGTAAAACAAATGGAAAAATTAGTGTAGAACGTGTTTGAAAAGCACTCTCTTCGATATTACAAAATGAGTATGATGGCCTTCTGGGGGGTTTATTTTTGTATTTAAATTAGTCACAAGGACAACAATTATCTGAGTCTGCGCTGGCATGTGCTCTCAGAAATGATGGGACAAAAATACTTCTCCAAATGATAGCTACAGAGCTCACGTGTGGAGACAAGAAAAGCAGGACTAATTAAGGTTAGGCCAGCAAAGAGGGGATAGTTCATTTGCCTTTTGGAGTGAAACAGGGATAGGATAAAGAGTAATGAGTTCGAACTGAAAGAGGAGAAGTTCAGGTTAGATATATGGAAGAAATTTTTTCTTGTGAGGGTGGTGAGGCCCTGGCACAGAAAAGCTGTGGCAGCCCCATCCCTGGAAGTGTCCAAGGCCAGGTTGGACAGGGCTTGGAGCAACCTGGAATAGTGGGAGGTGTCCCTGCCAGGGGCAGGGTTTTGGAATGAGAGGAGCTTCAGGGTCCTTTCCAACCCAAACCATTCTGGGATTCAATGAAATGCAGCACGGGCTGTGCTGGCCCGTGGTGCCAGGGCTGCACAGTGCTGAAGTTAATATCTGTGTGCTTGTGTTCCCCAGGTCACCACACGATTTACATCGGCGTCCACGTCCCGAAGAGCTACAGGCGGAGGAGGCGCCACAGAAGGAGACCTGGGCACAAAGAAAAGAAAGAAAAGGAGAAAATCTCGGAGAACTACTCGGACAAATCAGACATAGAAAACGCCGATGAGACAAGCAGCAGCGTCCTCAAACCACTCAGTGAGTACCGGTTCCAGCTGTCAGTCATTACAGTGTTCTGTTGTCAAGGGATCTGCTCATGGAGCATGAAACTTGATCCAGGAAAACAATGGTCTCAGCTTGCAGGGTTGGAGCAGCCTTAGCCAGCTGCTGTGGGATAGCTGCTGGGGTTTACACCTCTGTCAGGCTGGAGCAGACATTTCATCCCTCTGTATCACCTGAGTTGGCCCTTGAGCAGATGCCAGGCAGGAACAGGCTGAATGTTTAAAAAGCAATTTGACTCTGTGTGTAAAGAGATGGAAAGCAAGGGCAAAGGCTGAGTAGTGCCTAGGTAGATCTATTGCAGCTTCTGCCCTGACTCTGGGACGTGCACATGCTCTGGAATTCCAGCACCCCGTGGTCTCAGCCTCATGTGTCTCTAACTTGAGGTGCTAACACCTTTTTTCCCTTTCATTATTAACCAGTTTTAAGTTTTGAAAACAAAAAGAAGAATCAAATGAAGCTTTGCTGTATGTTTGAGTATCTGTAGGGATTGAACATCTAAATATTGACAGGCAGGTGAGATCAATTTTGCATGCCCTGTGCCTCTGTTCCCATCTGAATTGTTGAGCAGAGGACAGAGACCTTTAGCTATTGCCATCACTGTGCAGAGACTCTCACAGGGTCACATTCTTCTTGCTGCATTCTCTGTTGGCCACAAGTTTGTCCTGAAATCTGGGAGATGGCTGCGTTGGTAGGAGCAGGGGGGAGATGGGAAGGCTGATGGGGCTGAATATGGCAGAGCAGCCCAGGATGTGATACAGCTTGGATTGTTGAGCTTAATTCCAGATGGTTGGAGCTTCGTTTGTAAGTGGAAAAGTGCTTCTTCCTGTGTGAGAGATCCATACGAGTGGATCTTGGATTGAAGAAATGCTTTCATTTCTCATTCTGAACTCGTGTTGCTGGGTAGCTGCTGTAGGTAGAGAGTGACATGGGGCAGCTCAGTCATGTCTTTAGCTTGGTTACCATCTTCAGAGGACAGCACCTGGAAAGGAAGGCAAGTCACAGATTCCATTTGCTCTTCCCAGCTCTTGTTCCCTGGCTGTCCCAAGGAAGGATTTTTGTCAGCGCTCAGAAACCAGGAGTTGGTTTACACCAAAAGACATAATGACCCATCTTCAAGAACTCAAGTGTTTTAAACTTAATTTTTTTGTTTACACCTCTGTTCTTCAGCATGCAGGTGACCAGGCCTGTAGAAATTCCTTTTTCACTTCTGAATGTATCATATCCTAGGGGAATTGTTTCCATGGGCTAAGTGTGGCTGGTTGAAAACCCATTTCTTCCGTCAGGTTTTCATGTCCTGCCTTTGATTTTGCCCATCATTGTGTCTGTGTCATTTGAGGAGGGGTTTGTGGTGTTTTTTTTCTCCTGTGCTGTTTCTATGCAGTAATATGTTATTATGTGCACTTACACCTGCATGTAAAAATACACAGTCTTTCTGTCACTCTCCTTTCGCAGTTTTCCCATAGGCTTTCCCACCCTGACCTCTTTGCACTGCAGATTTTTGGAGTGGAATCCCATAAATATTGCAGGTGTCCCACGCAGTAGCATTCATACCCTGTCACTGGGCCCTTTTCTCTGTTGTTCACCATCTCAGGTATCCAGATACTTTTCCAGGTCCTCACAGGGACGTGCTGTTTCATGCTGGTGGCCAGATCTTTTTACGGGCTGGCTCAGTTAGCTTGGAGCTCTGTAAGAGAGAGGGGCAGTTCAGATTACTGTCTTGAATTTCAAGTTACCTCATATCCCTGGGTTTTTTCTCTTCTGAAACTCTTGTCTTCAGAGCTGGACCTGCATTTTGTGTTTCCCACCCTTTCTTTTGCTTTCCAAGAAGCCTTTCTTTTCTCTCCACCAGCTGTGTCACACGAGTGTGTCCGACAGAAACCCATTTCTCTCCAGGCAGCGTGTACCAGCTCAGGCTGGTGTCCAGTGCTGGCAAGAAACCTCAGTTAGAACCCTGGGGTTTTAATCTTCATCCCATAATAGGCATTGATTGAGGGGTAGGTGGATCAAAATGGTATTGGAAACTAAGAGCTGGGAAATATTTCGCAGCAACTTTAATGGAGTTGGGAGAAAGATGAGATGAACTGTATTACGTGTATTTAAGGCAGTCAGGAGAGAGTGTGGAATATCAGAAGCTGAAATATGTATGAGGGCTGTGTGGTGTGAAACAAGCAAAATCGGATCTGACATGAAGAAACCTCAAACACTGTGAGTTTTGGTCCAACATAGCTCAGTTGAGGAAATCCTGAATTTACACAGCTCCTTCTCTTTGTTGATTTTTGCAGTTATCACCTTGGCTAGTATTAGATGCTGTCAGTGCAGCTTGGGTATAGAACTGGTGATTTAGTTTATCTTCTAATACAAGGATGATTATATAGAGCTTGATTTGCAAAATCTTTAATAATGTAATTCTTAAAATATATTTGTTGAAGTTCAGGGAATGACTCGATTGTCCTGTATGTTGAGACCTTTGTTTTTCCTGAATAGAAACTTACGCCAGTTGTGATTTGGTACATCACTTGGGTTTCATGATCTGTCCATAATGACCTCAAGCCTAAGCTTCAGTGTCTTACTGGAAAATGATTTCTCAGCTTCTTGGATGAAAACTCTGCAATTAGACTTTGGCCAGGTCTGGGTTTGACTCACAAGGTCAAGCTGCTCACAACCATTGGACTTGATGGAACATGTTCATGGATACCAGCAAGAGAATAAACAGCTCCAGAAATGCAAATCTTCCCTGGAAAAGTTTTCTTCCAGTTCCAAACCTGTCTAGCTGTGCCTCTGTGTTTGGTGCAGTCTGGAAATGTCAGTCCTTATTTTTTTTTTAGTCTGTGTCCAGCTGAGCCAAACAAGCCAAACTCTGGTAGTTCATAGACAACCTTCAGCTCTCCCATCTGGAGAGAGCTGGGCAGATGGAACGTGTACAGATATGTTTTATCCTGAGGAAATTATTGCTTGGGAACCATGCCTCCTTCACAAATCCAGACATGGATACTCTGACAGACTGAGGAGGAGGCAGGAAGGCGATGTTCCCTCTGCAGAGCCCTTTCAGGACATTCCAGGCCTGCGGGGCTGTCTCTGCTCACGGGGAGCTTTGGCATTCACACCCTGGTTCTCAGGCAGGACTGCAGACGATGACAAATCCCTCTTCCAGGCGGAACATCCCAGCACCTCTTGTGTAAAAGCACCTCCTTTAAGCAGCCTGGCCTTGGTTCCCATTTGGGGCCGGTAAGGAGGAAACGCTTTTTGGGCTCTGCCTCGCTGGGTGTGCTGGTGCTTGTGTCAGCACAAAGAGGATGGTGTCGTTTGCTGCTGCTTGTAAGGGAGGAACAAGGAAGGCAGATGAAGTGTCTTTGAGTCTATTTCCCTCTTCCTCATTCTTTACTACAGGTGTGTAGAGATTTTCCCATGAGGAAATGCATCTCTGCTTGATGTGGGAAGGGGGTTTTTCTCATTGTCTTGTTTCCCTCCAGGTCACGTTGGCTCACCTCCCTGGCCCAAACCCAGGTGCTGCAATGCTTTACTGACCTTTTAAAACCACTCGTGGGTCTGGCAAATTCTTACTGCCAAGAATTAGAATTCTCTCAGTGCTTGCAGCCCTGAAGAGAGTAAAACCTGATTTTTGTCAGATGTCAGAATGTTGCTCTGTTGATAAACACAACTACAGAATCTAAATTTTGGAATACCTAAAAGCAGGGGTAAGAGGACCCGTATAAAGCGAGGGGAAAGATGACATATTGCATCAAAGCTTTTGTAAAGGTTACCAGTTGGCTCAGAGAATTCCTCTTGCACCCATCAGCAGTAGTTTTTGAAGGTTTCAGTAAGAATCTTCTCTTGAGCCCTCAGATGTGAGTTTGAGGGGGCCACTTGTCATGTTTGCAGAGGAGTCATTTCATTCAGGTGCTGTTTGAGGCTGGTGCTGCCATTCCCCATGGAGCACATCTGTCCCGGTGAAGGTGATGTTTTGGCTGGATGGATCAGATTTGCACTGGAGGCAGGTCATTTTCTGGTCTTGCGTCCCAGCTTGCAGTGCCTGCTTTGCAGGAAGAGTTCATTGTGGACAATGTCCCATGTGATAGGTTGCTCAAGGAAGTGGTGGATACCTCATCCCTGGAAGTGTTCACGGCCAGACTGGACAGGGCTTGCAGCAACCTGGGGGAGTAGAAGGTGTCCCTGCCCATGCAGGGGGCTGGAATGAGTGCATCTTTAAGGTTCCTTCCAACCCAAACCATTCTGTGATTTCTAGCGAGGAATGCCAGTCTGACTGGAACAGTCCATTCATAAAAATATCAAATCAATTCAACAGGGATATTTAGACATTACTTAGGAACGCTCAAGCTTCGTGTCTACCTTGAAAGTTCATTAAGGCAGGTGCTATAAATAGCAGGAGAGAGCTACAGGACAGAAATAAATGAACCTACTTAGCAGAGCAGATGCAGCACACTCAGGGCTGTGCCAAGAGTTCTCTTGCTGTTCATGTTCCTGACTTTTCAAGACAGGGGGGTGGGATTTTCCAAAAGCTTTTAGCCTCAGCTCACCACAGTGAGAGTGCTGACAAGTAGCTGAGAAATACCAGTCAGCATGGCCAAAGCTTAATTGTTTTTGTATTGGCATTTTACATAGGGAAAGTGATCAGGGAGATTTTGCCATAAATACAAGGGAATTTTGGTGTTGGCTCGTGGACTGGTCCCAGGTGCTGAGGTCAGTTGGAACAGGCCTTGTTCTGCCCCTCCAGTACCGCAGGGAGCGTGCTCAGGTCCACCGCAGTGCAAGCGCAGAGGTAAATTAACCTCAGAACTAATTAGCGCTGGGCTTGCAGCCGTGCCCCGTGCGTAGCTGGGGGCCCGTGGGAGCGGCGGGCAGGGTGCAGCTGGCCGTGTCCATGGGAAAAGGGCACGGGAAGGTGCTCGGGGCGGGCAGGGCGCAGGTGAGAGCTCGGCCCTGCCCGCTGGCACGGCCCCGGCTCTGCTCGGTTCCCATCCTGCTGGGCAGGCCTTGCACAACGCTGGCAGAGCCGCCGATCCCCGCCACTGCGGCCCGCCGTGCTCCGGGCTGGAAGGGACCGCACAGCCCCTCTCATCCCGGCCGGGCTGGAAGGAACCGCACAGCCCCTCTCATCCCGGCCCCTCCCGTGGGCAGGGCTGCTGCCATTACCCAGCTCCATCCAGCCTCTGTCCGCCCCACCTGGCCTTGAGCCGCTTCCAGAGCTTGGGTGTCCGCAGTGTCCCTGGGCACCCTGTGCCGGGGCCTCCCCACCCTCACAGGGAAGAGTTTCCCCTGATACCTGATCTAACGCTGCCCCGAGTCAGTGTGAAGCCGTGAGGATGCTGGTGGTGCCAGTCCGAAGGACTTCTTGAGGCGTGGGAGTGGCACAGAAGAGACTTGTGTTGGACCGGGGTACTCCCAGCAG
This sequence comes from Bombycilla garrulus, assembly GCA_013400315.1. Classification (NCBI taxonomy): domain Eukaryota; kingdom Metazoa; phylum Chordata; class Aves; order Passeriformes; family Bombycillidae; genus Bombycilla; species Bombycilla garrulus. The sequence continues at coordinate 11,295 of VXBU01005814.1, forward strand.
CAGCTAAACCTTGCTGCCTTCACCTCTTACTTACTCCGGCTCTTTTTCTGGCAGAGGGTACGAGTGGCATTTTTCTTGTTCCGTGGCCTCACTGCAGAGCCCCCCATGTCCCACTGTGGCACTTGGGCAGGATGAAGGGATGTGGCGATACGAGGTTGGGTCTAGATGTGACCCATCACCCTAGGCAAAGGCCTTCCTTTTCTTCTTGGCAACAGTACAGGCTTTCACTTGGACAGCTAATTAAAAAAATGCTCTTTTTGCAGCAACCCTTGCCTGAACTTGTGAGGTTTTTTTTTCTTTTTTACTTTGACTTGTGTGCATGTGCCAATCACATCAGGGCCTGTTACGAACACTTCTGTTTGTTTAAAACCCTCTGCACTTCCCTTCCACTGAGCGTCCATCTCCTTTAGGTAAATGCAGAACTTACAGCATGGAGCTTTCATTCCTTGCTCATGACAGCTTGGAAAGGGGGTTAGGTTTGGATTTTTTTACTTGCTTGCAAAGTCCAGTTTTCTAGTGGGCGTGATAAAAGGCAGAGCTAAACTTTTCCCTCCTTAGGTGTGCCCTGAGGCTCCCAAACACAAAAACAACAACTTTGTTGTTAAGACAAATGCTGAGTACTTCAGGTACAGGGGATTAATTCTTTTCTAGCCCAGAAGTGTCTGGGATTTTTCCCTAAGGGTAATTTCTGAAGTTGTTTTTCAGAGTGAGGGTCAAGGGACAGAAGCAGTTGTCCTTGGATGAGTTATGTGCACTGGCTGATTACATTTGGGCAGGGTTCAGGTACCCCAGGGAGCCCACATGGACAGACGTGCTCAGAGGTGGCGTGTGGCATCTGCCCTTCCCTGCCACCAGCTGTCCTTTGGCAAGTCCTGGGAGCTGGTGCTGGAAGTCTTCAGAGGGACAGCTACGTTTGGGGCCTCATGCAAGTGAAAATGCATCTCACTCCAATGCAGCAGCGTTCCCCACACTCTCTGTCTTCTCTGTCCTTCCCCAGCCTCTGAAGTGCCACCAAATGTCCTTTGGAAGGGACTGTTCAGCCACGTCAACCAACCTGGCCCTGTGTTTGCCGCTGTGTGTGGTTCCTCAAAAGAAATCAGCAGTGTAGGCTGAAATTCCATTCTCCAGCTTGACTTATTCCTTGTGTTTCCAGTAGCGCTCGTGTCACTCAGTGTTTGTCAGTCACCTCCAGCTGGGTTAGGCTGGTGGCTGCCTCAGGTGTCACGTAGGATCTAGAAGGAGTCTCGTGTTCCTGGGATTTCAGTGTTCCTTGGGCTGTGATGGTGTCAGAGTGGTGCTGAGGAGCGAAATGGAGCCTGTTGTCACGTGAACCTGTCACAGGCGCACGGGCATGGGATTCTGTGGCTATAGAGGAGAGAATTTTCCACCTGTGCAGAGACCAGGATGAAATTGTTCAGGTCTGAGTTCCTCAGAGATGTCTGGATGTGTCTGAAAGGAGCAGCCGCTGCGGGGGAGGAGGGGGGAGTGAAATCGAGACATGATAAAATGATAATGGGCTTTTGGTGAGGATTATTTCTGGGGGCAGTGCATTTCGAGGCACAGTGCCAGCTCTTCAGGGAGCTTTTAAAACCTGCCTCCAGTCTTCCCATCGTTAAAAACAGCCCATGGCAGTTGCCATGGCTGTAACACCAATACAGACAGCAGGGCTGTTGAACAATTCCACTTAGGTTGTTGTCAACTCGAAGTGATCAAGATCCGCAGCCTTGAAGTTAAAAAAATGAATTTTCATAAGAAGTACAAACACTTCTTGCTGCCCTTTTGGCTCTTGCACCCGAATGCTGCCACACTCCTGCCACACCTTTAAGTTTTTCTACAATTTGAAGAACTGATAGAAATAGTTTTTGGGTGAGTCAAAGTTAAGATTCTTCTATGGGTGCAATTTCTCCTTGGGAGAGGAGTTAAATTCCTAAACCCCAGCTGGTTAATATTAAATTAATCGTGGCAAAGTTTCAGGTAAAATAGCAAGAATTATTTGACAAATTTGGTCTGGGAAAAACAGAGAAAATGTCCTGCAAAGCAAGTTAAGTCTCAAAATCCTTTGGTTTTGGGGTAGGTATAAGTGACACATTATTTTCATTTACTGATCACTTCTGCCTCAATTAACTGCATGTTCTCTTAGATCTATGACTAAGCCTTTCTTAATTGAGAATGGTCTTTGCTGCTTTTTTTCCTGACCAGGCAATTCTCTTAGAAGTCTTCCTTGGCCCAAGGGGACACAATTAGTCATGTAGCTGTAGAAGAAAAATAATTCAATATTAACCTTCATATGGTATTTAAAGCCACAGGGTGTGTAACTGTCTACGTGGTGGATTGAAAGTGGTTCTTCAGCTTCAGCCTGAGACTTCCTCTGTGATTCAGTACCAGCAGAGATGCCTTTGGGAAGATTTTATGGGGGTCTTTATTCCCACTTTGACAGAGTAGGCTGCTTGTGTTTTAGACAGAGCAAAAAAGAGGCTGGTTCCTTTCCTAGTGTGGGGAAGACCTGCTTTAGCTGGGGCTTGATGTGTTAATCTTGTGTCTTGAACTGATGATAGCATGTGCCACTGTAATTACCTAAGCCACCTTAATGCTTTGCCTAATTCTGTTCCCCGTGTTCACTTGAAACTGCTAAGGGACAGAAAAGTCCAAGGAATTCACCATGTGGCAGAAAAAAAAATCTCATTTAGAAGCATTTTGATTTGAAGCCAGAGCTGCTCCTCCAGTTGGGAAGGGCTGAGCTGGGGACGTGATGGTTGGCACTGCAAGGCTGCCCTTTTTGGATTAAACTCCATGCAAATCTGCTGGACAGTATGGGAACAGGCCATCCTAAAGCTCTGCATTTCTCTGTATATGTAAACAAGGCTTTATCTTTTACTGTCGGTGTAACCAACACCTGGGTTTTCCTCTCTGAACCCTTCTTTGTGTTTTCGGTTGCCTGTTGTGAGCATCGTTGAACTTCTCCTGCTGGGACCATTTCAGATGTTCATCCTTGGTCTGGCTGTTCTTGAAGCTAGTGTCCTTTTTTTTATTTTTATTCTTTCACCAGTAAATTGCCCATCAGCAGAGCTGAGGCAGATCTGCCAGTCCCTTCTTGCTTCTGCCCTCGGAAAGGGGCACTTTGCACTTTGGGAGGGTCAGGAGAGGCCTTAGAGGGTCAGGACGGGTAACGGGGGGGGCTCTCAGTGCTTCCTGTGCTTTGGAACCAAGTCTCCTCTCATCTCAGGAGGGGCAGAGAATTATGCCTGTGACCTACTAACCTCCAGTTGGGGATTGTGGCTTTGGGAAATGAGTGCACAGATGGCAGCACTGTGATGGCAGCAGATGCTGCCGATCTAACGAGTGGAATCAACTGACGTTTCAGCACAGTGGGGGAGAGCAGTGTAGGGATGGCTGTGGGAGCGCAGGGCTGCTCCCTTCTCCCTGATACCAGTGCTTTCTGAACCCTTTCCCTTTTCACTTGGCATCCCCAGTTTATCTCCTCCTCCAGGTCCAGCTGGCGCAACGGCAGTGCAGATAATTTTGATTGCACGGGGAAGCTGTTAGGGAATTAGATGATTAAGAAACATTTGGAGGGGGAACCAGAAATCTTGAGGCCAAAAACCTGCTGTACTCTAGTGCCAGCAGGCGGGAATGACCAAATGGGAGTGTTAAAAAAGAAGGAAAATCAATCAGCTCCTTAAGAATACCGAGCTGATAGCAGAGGGCTCTCTCCGTGCCCCTGTGGACGTGGCTCCAGCATGGACTTTGTGCAAGTGTGAACCCTGAAATAAATACATTTGTGGTGATTTAGGAGCACCAAGCCTCAACGTGCCCTTGCAAACGCTCTTGAGGCAAGGCCTGTGTTCTGGCTGTCTCTTGTGCAGCTTGTGGGTGGAGTCCAAGGACCCGCTCCGGGGTTTCTCTGTCCGACAAAGGGATTTTGGTGATCGTGCTTTGAAGTTTGGAGCAGATGTGGTGTTGTGAATTGTGTTCTTGCCTTGAAGAAACAGCAGCTTAGCAAGAGGCAAGAAGTGCCTTTCTTTTATCTCTTACATCTCTTTGACTTCCTCATAAGCCAGAATTGGCTCTTTCAGCTGTGACATGGAGGACTGGCAGCCAAAGGGCAACCATGAAAGGAAATGGAGATTGGGATTTCCATGTCAAAAACCTGAAGAATAAACAAGATAGGGCAGAGAAGGCCTCAGCTCTAGTACTTGATCATTGAAAATTATTTCTTTTCCACTTTGATAGTGTCAGCCATTTCCCAGAAGGATAGTGTATTTGTTATAATAAATCTGTATGATATCTGAAGCAAAATCCTTGAGAGCTGTGGGCTGTTCTGCTCAGCTTTGAATTCTGATGTGACATCTGTTCAAGCAGGGGAGAGTCTTTGCTTGGATTTATTTACTGATTTCTTACCCACTGAGTGAACTTTAAAATAATGATATTAAGTGCATCAAAATTACGTCTAGGAAGAACTTGGTCATCTGCAAGCTGAAGAGGAAAGCAGATGTTAACTGAAATGTAAGTGGTTCTGCATAGATGTGTTGGTACTTGCGTGGCTGGATTTGTGTCTCAAAAAAGGCAGAGCCCTTGTGGCGCCTTTTCCTTCTGGCTTGGATACCCCTGCAAGGGCATCGTAGCCTCAGCAGTTACATGGAAATGAAAGTATGCATAAATCAGCAGAGCCTTTCCTGCTCTTTGTCAGGAAGCCTGGGAATGGACTAGTCCCAGCCTGAACGTGGTATTGGGATGCGTTCAAGTCTTGCTTCCAACTGGAGACCTTGATATTTAAATATAGTAAGGGAACCAAGTTCATCCGATGAAGCGGTGGTGTTTGGTTGAGCTCTGAGCTGTGGGTGTGTAATACCCTGTGAATTGCGTGGCTGGGCAAGAAAGAAGAGGTGTTCTATACATCCTGGCCTGTGGAGACCTCCAGCGTACAGAGGCCTCCTCTGTATTCCTGCTCTCAGGGCAGTTCTGTGACTCTGGGACTGACGGGGCTGGGCCTCAGGCTCTCATTCATAACCCGGCTCCTCCGTTGTGATGCAGCAGTTCAAATCCATGCTTTACTTCCTTGGAACCAAACAGTTTTCCTGATTTCAAGCAGTGCAGAGTGGAAGGGAGCTGTAGGAGGCAGAATGGGTAGGTGTCAAATCCCATTTGCACAGCACAGGGGAGATCCTGCTGAACACTCAGCCTTGGAAAAACCCATCCACGGGAGTGTGCTCGGGGTGCCTGGCCCGTGGGGGAGGGATGACACTGCTCTGTGTGCACGATACAGGGACAGCAGCTGGCAGTGCTGCAGCCACAGCGCGGTCCTTGGCCGGGTGGCATTGTGGCGCTGGGGCGGTGCTGGTGGTGTCTTTCACACAGATAAGGAGCTCTGAGGATGTGAGTCATCAGTCAGGAGAAAAGGGCACGACTGAAGAGCACCACCTATGCAGAAAGAGCTGGCTGGAGGTGGTGAAAATTGGTGTGCTTGGTGCAGAGAGGGCAGAGAAGTTATTCTGGAACCACAGCGTTTAGGTAACCACGAGGTTTAGACAGCAAGGCACTTAGCAAGTGTCCTGCAGTGAATCTGGGCAGAGCTGGGTGAAGATAAAGGAAGGTGGGCTGTAGTCCAGATGAGTGAGTCTCTCTGCAAGAGAGATGAGGCCCTGTGTATTCCCTGTCTGAGAGCTCCAGATGGGCCACAGTGAAACACCTTGTGGGGACACTGCACCTTCATTCCCGTTCCGCGGGCTGCATGTGGTGCTCCAGGTACTGTCCCAGTGGGAGGGTGGTACCCGTGTCCTGTGGGAGCGGCTGTATTTCACAGGCCTGGTGCCTGTGGAGCAGGCTGTGTCAAAACAGCAAACTGGGAGCGTGGCAAGTGACGGATCCACAAAGTTTTGGGAGTTATTCGGGGGCCGTTTGGTGGGTGGGGTAGATCAAGGGGTCCTGATGAGGAAATCTGCTTACAGAAGTCACCCGAAACTGCTTGGTTTCAAGTCCAAGAAAGCAATGGAAGCTTTGAGGCTAGGAAACAGTTTCCTGGATGTGGGAGAATTTCAATGTGTGCTTTTGGTCTTGGGTGAGGCTCTCTGGGCCATCTTGCAAACCTGTGAGGCTCCTGGCACTGAAGAGAAGGCTGCTGCCTGCTCCGTGCTCCCGGGCAGAGTTCTGACTTGGCTGTTCAGCCGGGCACAGACTCTTCCTTGCGCTTTGGGTATTCCTAGAGAACGTGCCTGACCCTGTTTTGTTGGACTTGCACTTATTTGGGTTTCCCTTTATCTATGTAGGACTTGTTCTGCTTACTTTGTATATCATGGTTTTCTTGTCCCAGCCTGCTCCAAGGTAAATTGCCAAGGCTGGGAAGCTTCAGAAGGATGAGTCTGTCGCAAAAAAAAAAAGTTCACTCAAGTGATTTCATTCCAGCATGGATTTCATCGTGGGAATGGGAGCTCGCTCTGCAGAGTGAACTGCTCACCATCAAACAGTATAGATGTATTTAGCAGCAACAATTGCTCCTTTGGCAAAGTCTAGCTAAAGCTCTCTGGGGGGATTAGTCTAGGCTTAGCATTAAAGCTGGGCTTGAAACATACTCTGCATTCCTAGTGACGGGAAAGTAGTATCATCCAGAACGGTTGTTCGTGTCTGCTGCAAGAAATGGGGATTATTTGAGGATGGATTGGTTTAGATAAGTGAATGTCACAGCTTGTAGAATCTTATTTGCTGGTTGGAAGGAAAAGAAGCAGCTCAGGAACATGCTGATTACTGTTACTCATGTGGACGATCCTAGGGTTAAATTTTCTTGTGCTGTTCAGATATCAAAGTCATTCTCTAAATTCCTAATTTAGACTAATCTTGGAGTCATTTAGATTCTCCTTTGGCCTGGCCCAAGGGTTTTGCAGCGTGTTGCAGCTCCCAGTGATGCACGCCATGTGTGGGTATGGGAAGGAGGAACAGGAAACTGATGGAGGTCTAGGAATGGGCAGCATGCCTTGGGATCTGCCCAGAAAAATGGTGCTGGGGGCTTTGTACTGAGCTCAGTCTGGTTTTTGTTCCAGCTGTGTCAATGTGACTTTTATTCAGTGGTGAAGAGGGAACATTTCCAAATCTTTTGCCTCGTCTGCTTAAAATACATATGCGTGTATATGCAAAACAGGCAGTATTTTGTAATGAATGTCTGCCTTTGGAATGAGATTGCTCTTTGTCTTGTGGGTTCCTTTAGGGCTTTGGCAATAAATAAGAAGCTTCCAGCTGCAGACAAAACCACATTTGGGGTTAAGTGTGAGCAGTTTTTGATTGCTGGATGTTCCGGCATCACCTTGTGCGAGGGTTTGGTCCTGCTTTGGCACAGGGATGGCAGGGACCTGGCTGGGACAGGGACAGGCTGCCAGGACACCTTGAGCCAGCACCTATCTAGAGGAGCAGCGCGGGCAGAACGAGAGCCGTGACCCAGGACAGCACCAGGAACAAATTTAACCCAAAGCATATATTTAGCCTGGCTGCTTGCGAGGAGATTTAAAGCCATATTTAAAGCTGAGCATCTGCTGAAGTGCCGGGCGGATTGCTGATATAAATAGTCACCCGCACTGGAGCTGCTCTGGCTACGTGGGGAAACCTGGGAGCGGGCAGGATGTCAGGGACTGCTTTCAGCTGCTTCGCTGTGCTGGGGTGACTATTCCTGGTGTCTGTTCTCTTTGTCACAAGTGGGGGAATCGGAGCACGGGGGACTAGAGTTGGACCGGAGGTTCCCCGCCCACCGTCCAGGCTGACCCAGGGTTGTGTGGCTTTCCCGAAGCACGGCTCCGCTTGGAGCTGTCCCCTTAGCTGAGCTTTACTGTAAACTGATCCCAGGAGGGTGAGTCTTGCTGGGAAAGCAGCCAGCACGCTCTGTATGGCTCATCCCGCTGTCCCTTTGGAAGTGGACTAGCGTAAAAGAGCTTTCTTCCCCCAGCAGTACTTGGGAGGAGCATTGTCATTTTCCCAATTATTTGTACTTGCCTTAATGCCAGCTCAGCTGTCACTAAATGAATTGCCAGGTGTTTTCATATTTTCTCCCCGCTTTGGGAAAATGGGCTCATAAAAAGGGGTTATTCCTTCGGGTTGGGATCTTTCTGGAGTCAGAATCAGGGAGAAGAGCAGCTCCCTCTGGAGTTCCCCTTGGAAGCAGTGATTCAGTTGCGGACCTTTTCCTTGAGTCACAAGTGAGACAGACTTCCCACCTGTTGTGGGAGGTCAGGCACTGCCACGTGTCCTGCTGGAAAATGTCTGTCCAGAGCTGCTGCTGGTGGTCACAGCAACCTGCTCACCCTTTTTTTCTGGAGCTGCCTTGGACAGCTGTGTCCATCCTGCCCCAGAAAACATTTTCTTTGCGTTCAGATTTCATTTCCAGTCTCAAAACAGCATTTTTTTCTGTGTTAGAATGGTTAACACTTGGATTTTTGTCCAAAACCTGTGCCTGTGGAAGACAGTGTTTTTCATGCTTATGGTCTTCTTAATTATAGGAGTGTTCAATATTAAGAAACTGAAAAGGATGGCAGCTGTGTAAGGTGTGTGGATGAGGAAGGTCTTGTTCCCCAGCTTCTGCTTAATGTCCTTCCTCAATCATTGGAGCAAAACAGGTTTTAGCAAACCTTATCCTCGTGCATTCTTTATGGAAAGCCAAGTTCTGCAGATAACTTGCATCCTGTTACAGCTCACAGCTGGTACCAGCCGTGGAAAGGCTTGGCTTTCAGGACATCCCATATTTCACAGCCATTGGAGCTGAGAGAGCAGAGACTTGGCAGCACTTAGGAGGCTGGGGATACCTTCCTTCCTTCGCTTTCCCAAGTGGATTTAATACCTATGAGCAGCAAAAGGGGCTTTTCTTTGCCCTTCTGCACAAGAGGCGATAGGTTGTTTGCAGTCAGAAATTGTCGGGTGCATCCTTTCCTTAGATTTCCCAAACTTGCCATTCTGTGCTAAAAAGCAAACCTTTTTTTAGGTGATTAATTCTCTCTGTGGCGAATTCCAAATACTTTGGAAGACTGTAGATCACCTCTAAGTTGAATTGAACGCTGTTTTGGGGTTGGGAAAATATTTGGTTTGCCTTCGTTACATCTCCAGCTAATCCAGGGCTGGTGACTTGGCTCTTTTCGCTGCAGTGCTGTGACTAATCTCATAGTTTTGTTGTTTGTTAACATAATTATGTGCTTCTCTAAAAATGCAAAGACACCGGGACGTTTGCCTCCTTCCTCCACAGTGGTTATTGCACACTTTTAATAAGTGTGCTAAAAAACCCTATTGATCAAAGTTCCCATGTTTATAGCTGATTCTGCCAAGGAATTTGGGACAGGCGTGAGCAGGGCAAAGAAACGGAAGGTGTGATGCTCTGGGGGAGAACCTGTTAATTCCTGTTGTCAAAAGGGAATGTGGCTGCTTTGGAAGGCTTTGAAGATAGAGAGAAAAGGCAAAATAATATTAATATGCAGATGTGAGGAGCTACGGGGGATGTTGCTGTCTGGGAGGGAAGAGTTGTGTGTTTATGGATCGCAGGAATTCAGTGTGGTGCTTCCATTGATACATGCTGATAGTGCCTCTTTATTTCCAGCCCCTTGGGAATGACTGTGTTACAAAAACTTCGAGGTTGTGAGGCTGAGACTGACTAGAAAAACGTTTGTATTTCTTTTCACTCATTTTTTTTGAAATGAAGAACTCTGGGGTTACTTTGAATTTTGGAGACTTGGAAGATTGATCTCCTTTTTGACATCCTTCTGGTTCTGGAAAAGCCCTCACAGCCGAGGCAGCATGTGACGCAGAAGGGAAAATGCTCTTTGCTTGGAAGCTAACAGCTTCAGAAACATAAGGTCAGTGCTGAACTTGTTGTAAAAACATCCTCCTCCAATTAAATCTGGTGTGACATTTTTCTGAGGAATGTGGGTTTGGTGTCCTTCATTTGGGAAGAGCAGACAGATTTTGCACGGCAAGAAAAAGAGTAAATGTTTTGCAAGGAATATTTTGCTTACTATCAAGGTCACGTATTTTCTTTCAGTTATGCGAAACATGTGCTTAAAATGGGAATCTCCACTGGAGGACAGCTTTCAAATCTTGGAAAAGATGTCCTTGAGGTTTATTGCTCACTATTTCCTGTCTCTTTGGAGGATAAAAAACAAACGTGTTTTGAAGAAAAGCTAATTTGCCTAAATCAATGCACTGGACTGTTCTCATCTGCAGTGTGATTTTGTAGGCAGAGGTTTGACTTATCTCAAAATTAAGCAGAAGAACTTGGGTTGTAGTTGAGGGATCAGGTATATGTGCAAGAGCTCTTCTCTTTTCCATGGCTTCTCCAGTGCCAGGAAGTTGAGGAACACCTGGAAAACCAATCTCTCTTTCTACATCTTCTTTTCTTTCATTTAATGGAAGCATGTAGCAAACAGTCCTTGCCTGGTTCTTCTGGGCTTGCTTTTTCATGTGATGGAGTTTCTTGCTCTGCAATGGATGGAGCCCCCTTACAAATTAATTTTCCTTGTTCAGAAGTTTGTCGCTGTAGTGACAGAGCAGAGCACGATGGCTCCAGGGAAAGGGGATTCTGGGAGCACATGTTCCTGTTGCTCACAGCTGCATCCCAGCCGAGGTTTACTTAGTGCTCTGTGGTGGAGGACTGGGGAAGGAGGAGATGGATCTCTCTGTTCAGCACCTTGGTTTAACTCAGGGCTTTGAAAGAATACTAACTGGAAGGCAGGAGAGGTTGGGAAATTTCATCTCTCACCTGTGTATTTCTTAACGTAGTATTCCTGTATTTTTTTCCCAAGTTCAGTAGGCTTTAAGCCAAGCCTTTGAGAAGAAATACAAAAAACCCTTCTTGGTGTGTGTACGCAAAGAAATCAGTTACAATTCTGCAGTCCAGAATGGCTGAGCTGGATCCGTGTGTGCCTTGGCTCGTGTATTACACATTCTTGGGAAATTCCTTTCCATACTGCAGCTTTCAGTTCTTCAAGGTCTTTTCCAACCTAGGGGATTCTGTGATTCAGTGCTGCCTTCCACTTCCAGACTGCTGCGTGCCTTCTTCACAGGGATCGTGGTTCTTCTTTCCCTGGAGCCATGAAAACGTGCACCTCACCATGGAGAGTTTAGCTCAGTGGGTGAAGTGATGGATGAGACACTTCATCAGCTCTTCATGTTTGCCTTTAAAAAATAATAGAGAAAAAGAAATCATGCTTCATTTGAATCAGCAAATGGGGAGCTTTAATTTAAATAACGGATTTAATCTGGTGATATAATTGTCATGATTTCCTTAAGGGGACTTTATTTGTCCTTAGAATTTCTTTCACGCTGAATCCATTGTTCCCTTTCGGTAACCAAGTCACATTTTATAATACCTGGTGTAATTTGACTTTGCAATGTGCAGGTGTCCAACATCCTGAGTTCTGTGTGTTGGGTGGCCAGGTGTTCATGCTGGTATCCACCTGGAGATGGAAAGGACTTCCTTTTAGAGCATCTTTTTCAAATTCCACCTGCATGGAAATTGAAATTCCATTAAAATATTCAAGGGGAAGGCTGTCTTTTTTGGTAATGGTGCAACTACTTGGTTTTTGGGTTTTCTCCCCAGCTGAAATCCCTTTAGGAATCAAGGGAGCGTTATCCAAATTAATGAGCTAGCTGAGTTCCCTCTTCTCCTCAGATCTCATCTTCCCACCCCTTCCTCTTAGCTGAGAATTCTGAAGAAATAAACATCCTCCTCTATTGTCACATCATAGTTAATTTCTTTGATGAGCTGCAAAATTTAATAATGTAAACTGACGGTAATATTCCATCTGCCCTATGGGAGACGCCACCGTGAAAAACTGGATGAGCACATTTGTGTAGTCTGGGTTGAAATGATTAATTTTTGATTCTCGTTTGGATTAAGCAATTTGATGTGCTCAGGTCTTTGGAATCGAACATGTACTTTGTGCTCTCTGTTCATAGAGTCAGCACAGAGTGGCCTGGACTGGAAGAGAACTTAAAGCTCATCCAGCTCCATCCCCTGGCGTGGGCAGGGACACCTTCCACTAGGCCAGGTAGCTTTGATCTCCGTCCAGCCTGGCCTTGCACACTTGCAGGGATGGAAGGCTGTTTTCCAGCGCGGGATTTGGTTGTTGTCTCTTGGGAAGCGGTGGGTGCTGATGTCCCATGTGCCCCCGGGATGCTGTGGGTGCCAGGGCGGGCAGGGTGGGCACATTCCGCCTCAGACTGAGGGGATGCGCACGGCGTTCCTGAGCCACGAGCAGCCCTGGCCGCCGGCGCTGTCTGCAGGCACGGGCTCTATTAATAGAGCTGGGAGCCAGGTGATTCCTGGCTCTGGAGATTACGGGGAAGGTGTTCTGGGAAGTCACCTGTACGGAATGTGCGGGTTTGCAAGGGAGCTGGCACTGCCAATACGATGGTCTTGAAACCCAGAGAGGCAGTGATGGGAAAACACGCAGGAGCGTGAGGGAGAGAGTTTGGGTTTGAGGCACGAGTGATTCAGCTCCTTTCAGGGCAGCGCAGAGCTCTTCAGCACTCAGGAGCTGAAGAAATGACTGCACAGGGAGGGCAGAACATAAATGCTAGATGTAATTCCAAGTACGTACATCCATCCTCCTGCTTCGGTTTTTCCTTATGACCTAAATAATATTCCGATAAATCCGAGGCATCCTTCAAATTCATGGCATCCAAGGAACTGTGAATTCCTCTTCTGTGAGCAGTCATAGCAATTACCTGTCTGAGGAATGTGCTGATCAGCATCATTATTCCAGCACCAGGTCTTGAATGCAAAGCTTCTACACTTGCTATTCCTGTAAATTCCTTTTGGAAAGGCCAGTGTAGCTTAGTGTGGAAAACGTCAAATTATTTTACAGTGTTCCACTGGGGATAACTTGGTGAGTGCAGCTTTGGCTCCCCTTAGTGCTGTCAAGTTTGTTCAATGCCTCGTTACCTTATTTTAAATCAGTCTTTGCTTTGCTTGGCTCCTGTGGGAATGAGCAGGTCCAGGCGCAGGTAAATGGCTGGTGGGATAGGTCAGCACCTCTTTGGCCATAATGTTGTTTTCCTTGCTGTTATTGCAGATATAATCTGTGGTTAATCCCCCAAGTCTGAACCTGTGACTGCCCAGAGGACCTGAAGCCTTTTGTTGGTTTTGATTTGCAGCCTTGTTATAGACGAATTAATGGCCCTGAGTGACAGCAGGGCAGCCAGAGACGAGAAGAAAATTAGTAATTAACATATATTGGGTATTACTGATTGCTTTTATGATTATCTGGATTTTAAGGTATTAGCTGGAAAAATAGCTCCTAATCCCTTATTAAAGATAAAAGGCAAGTCATTAAAAGTAGGAGGTTGTTTTCAGCCCTGAGAAGCTCTGGAAATATGTCTTGGCCCCAGCAGCAAACTAACCTTGAAAGCCTGTAATTCCAAGTTACTCAGCTTAGTTGTTCTCCTCGGCAAGGGAATTTCTGAAGTTTCCCATGTGCTGGGAGGTGGAGGGGATGCAAGACAAAGCGACCCTTGTCACAGGAGCTGCGTGCTTGGCACGGCGACAGGGCCCTTTGAATATCCTCGGCATTCGCCCGGCCCAGGCGCTGGGCTGGGAGCTCTGGGCAGCTCCACACGGGGGTTATCCCTAATTCCAGCTTCTTGTCCGAGGCACATCTCCTGGATGTTCCTCCCTCTGGCTGCTGTGGCCACCTGGCTGCTTTTGTAGCCACCCGACTCATTTCATGGAGTCGTAAAAAATGTCGCAGGATGGTTCGGGTGGGAAGGAACCTTCAGAGTTGCCTCGTTCCAACCCCCTGCCGTGGACAGCGATACCTTCCCACCTGGAGCGTGTGCAGGGTCAGAAGTAAAGCAGCAGCACCCCTTGCTGATTTGTAATAATTAATCATCTGCAGGAACTTGCCAGACACTGAGACTTTCTTAATAGTCAAGTGTTTTTTGTTTTAAAATGAGTACATTCCTTTTTTCTGGGTTATGAAATTTGAGTACCAGTAAAACCACAAACTTTTCAAATTTGTTTCCTGTATCTTAACAGTTCTGTGTTTCAACACATCATATTTATATGCTCTGGCTGTACTTTTAAAAAGCAATTTAAAATGCAGTGGGACTAATTAAAAAGAAATAAAAATGGCATTTAACGACTCTAAGGAGATCAGTGCTTGTAAAGAGATTTGCATTGGAGGCAGTGCTGTTCTGATGGAATACAATTTGGAAAACTGCTCATTTCTGTTTTGCTCTTTCCATCCTAAGTTGTTTAAAAGATTACCAGTAGTACCTGGCTGATTTGTTCCCCTCTTATTTTTTTTCCCAATTTCTTTTTCCTAAGTTCTGACAATGTTTAAGACCAGCTGAGTGCTCAATGCTTTTGATGCCACTGCCAGTTTTTTGAGCTTGGGGAAGAATTTAAAAAGTAGAGTTTGACTCCCTGTTGGGTCGGTCACAGTCGATTCCCTAAATGCAAAGGAAGCAGGTCAGCTTTGTTTTGCTGTCTTCCTGTTTGGTCTTGGTTGTGCTGGTGCAGCTCTTGCTGTTTTCAAAGAGTTTGTAAATACCTTCTGATTCAGAGCTGGCATTTTGTTACTCTCCTTTCTATTCTCATTCTCCAGGCCAGGATGCCAAGCAGATCATTAAACCCAGCATGGGGCTTCCAGTCTCTCTTCATTACTAAAAGTTGCTCTGAAGCCGTGGCAAAGCGGTCACGTTTGGGCAGCAGATGGGGTAGCCGGAGTGGAGATCATCTGTCTGGGAGGCTCACTAATGGAATGGAATAAATGAGGGTGGAAGGTGCCATCAGGGCCAAACCTCTGCTCAAAGCAGGGCCAGCTTGGTAATTAAGTTATTAACTCTGCTTTCTAAGTTATGATATCATGTCTGGAGCTCTGTCCTTGGGTGGCAGTGCAGTGACACAGGACCCCAAGGGGGCACGCTGTTATTTTTCCTACTCACGGAATCATCCTGGCACCTTTGGATACTCGGGACAGGGAATACTTGGTTCTCCTGGGATTCCCTTTAAGCACCAGCAGTACAACATTATTCTTGCCAAGTGCAAGGGATTGCATCTTCTCTCTCTCTCCTTTGCTGTGGTTTCATCCTCCCCTCACGTGCAGTTGATTGATCTCTTGTATCCTGGATGTGTCCCTGTAAAAAAACACAATATCGTGCCACTTTGGGGCTGGGCTGGGGGCTGACCATTAGGAAGGTCAGTGCTTCTGCAAAAACCCCCCTAGCTATTCCCTTGCTCCAAGCCATCCCCAAACCGACCTCCTATATATGTTTTCTTCCCAACTCTCTAATCATTAACAAGCTGCTTAATGCACGACAAAAGACCAATTAACCCTGAAGCATTGAGTGAACTACATGTAAATTAGTTGTAAAATGTTGCTGTAAGCATTAAATGTTAGGCAATTACATAAACCAATAATTGCTAAAGTTGCATTTAGGAGCTTAAAAGAAAGAAAAAAAAAATCTGCTTAAGTAGAGCTTTGGAGAACTCTGCTAATGGTTTTGTTTTTAACTGCAGCCATCCCGGTCTGGGTAAGTCCCAGCAGGCTGGGGCAGCTTAGATTCCATGTGGTTTTAGTCATGTAAAAAAAAATAAAGGCATAGTAACCTTGTGCACTTTCGGAAACTGCAAGGAAAACCTCCAAAGAGCACAACCTGGAATCTAGAAAGAAATGGTAGAAATATGGTAGATGGTATCCTGTTGGATAGCAGTGCCAGGTAATTCTGTGGATTGATTATTGTTTTCTTCAGATTCATGTGGCATGAAAGACTCCAGACCTGACTAAAACCTTGGGTCTGCACAGGGTCTGGTGAGGTGTGAGTGCAAAGGGCCTGGCTGCTCCCTGCTCTTGGGTTCCCTTCCACCTTCTCTTCTTCGTTCTGCAGACACCTGCCTCTTCCCACGTTCCCCTTTGGAAAAGGCTAAGTGCCTTTTCCAAAAGGTGAACACCTGTGTGCTGGAGTTTCACATGAAGAGGCTGCTTTGCTTTTCTGCACAATTTTTAATCCCCTTAATTGGCCGTCTCACTCCAAGGTGGTCCAGGTCACCCACTGCTTCTCCAGCTCCTGCTGCTAATGGACTTAAATAATTAATTTTCCTTGTATGCCCCGCGTACCTATCCTCCAGTTCTTAGTGGAATCGTTCGTCTCTGGTAGTTTTCCTTTGGCCTGGGCTTGTGTCAGACTCAGATGTTCTTAAAGGTGCCCAGGAAGTGTGGCTTTGCCTCCTCATTTTGTGTATTTGTGCTTTGCTACTGCTTTAGAGCCTCTTTGTTGTTTTGGTAAAAGTATCTCTCTGCGTGGCTTGTGTTGCATTCCACAAGGAGTCACCAAATGTGTCTCTAGATACCACATTTCTCATTTTTCAGTGAAAAAACAAGTTGGGTTTGTTTGAACTTGCTTTCCTCCTTCTTCAGTTTTGGCAGTAGCCTTTTCTGGAGTATATTGATCTTAATTACAGTGCATTCACTTACTGAAAGCCAACCCGTGCTTAATTTTCCTGGATAAATCCACTGGATAATGGCCTTTTATTTTTCTTGCACACAGTTTTACTAGTATAGATCCCGGTCATGTTCCTTTCCTGAAAATGGAAATATGCTTATGTTTCCTCGACTGAATTACAGAAATTTGCTTAAAGCTGTAAAACTACCTTTCGGCATGGATGAGACCCCAGCAAATCCACTGTTTTTTTCCACCGTAATCTTGTTCCCTGGAAGTCTGGTGCTTGTGTAGGAGGAGGTGGGAGTGAGCTTGTGAAGCTTAGAGTTAAAAGGAGGCAGAAGCTTGAACTTCACTTGCTGTTGCAAGGGGAAACTGGTGAAGAGCAGGAGCGGCCCAAATGTCACCAAGCTTTTGAGAACAAGTTGAATTGGGAGTTTCTGGGAAGCTGCTTGGAAAGAGTGTGCTGCTGGCAGCCTGGAGCTGTGCCGAGCCTGGAGTTAATGGTGGTTAATTTTTAAAGGCCGGGGCGAAACTGGTTATTGTGTCTTTGTCTCAATGGGGTCTTTCTGCTCCCAAATGCCATTGCAAGAGCTCTTTTCTGAGTTCCCTTGACTCGACCCAGAGAGAAAAAGAAAATGCCTTTAAGAGAAGTGATTTACCCACACAAAGCTTTGCTTTGCCACGCTGCTAACTGCTGGGGACAATTCCATGGGGATGGTCGTGGCGTCTCCAGGGATGCTGAGTGAGGGAAGTGGTGTTTCCCAGGATTTAACATGCAGAATAAATGCAGGCACCCAAAGGGGCGGCTCTGTAGGGATGGATCCACCTGATGGAGTTTGCTTTGCAGCAGCAGGGAAAGGTGAGGAAAACCAGCACCCAGACGTGAAACCAGCAGGTTTTGTAACCACCCTGCCAGGCCAAATCCTGGTGCTCTCCTAGTCAATGGAAGCATTGTCTGGATTCTCAGGCTGGCTTTGCAGCATTTTAGATAAGCTTCTGTGAACTGCTGCTAGCCAAAAGGGCAGTTTGTCACTGAACGAAGCTTTTTAGAAGGGCATGGAAAAATAGACAAGCCTTTTCCAAAGCATCTCCAAGGAGGTTGGCACGTTCCTCCTGCTGAAAATCAAGGTGAAGTGGCCTCCTGAGCTCCAGCTTCTGAGCTGGTTGGACCAGATGATCCTTGAGGTCTCTCCAACCTGGTGTCCTGCAGTTCTGGGATTCTGTGATCGTGCTTTTAGTGTGGAGGTGTGTGTAGGACAAGGGGGAATGGCTCCCCACTGACACGGGGCAGGGTAGATGGGCTATCAGGAAGAAATTCTCACTTTTTAGGGCAGTGAGGCTCTGGCACAGGGTGCCCAGAGAAGCTGCGACTGCCCCTGGATCCCTGGAAGTGTCCAAGGCCAGGCTGGAGGGGGCTTAGAGCAACCTGGGCTAGTGGAAGGTGTCCCTGCCTGTGGGGGATCTTCAAGTCCCTTCCGACCTAAACCAGTCTGGGATTCTATAAAATACATAATTACATCGTGGCTTCCCTCTCCTACATGGAATTTGAAGCAGGGCAGGTGATCAGGAGGAAATAAGAACCTGCAGAACCTCCCAACACGTGCGTTTAGCTCTCGTGCCACCAGCAAGGCAGGTAAGGAATAATAATGTCCGTTTCCCTCTGTGCCCGGAATGCGTGAGGTGTTTGGCAACAAGAAAAACAGAGGGGACAGAATGAAAAGAGCTGAAAGCAAAAAGCGTGGATGCCAGAAACATTCAGTACTCCTTGAAAAACTGCCTGGTAACGGAGGTGGGCCCCACTGCAGCCAGAGACGCGGGGCGGAGGGCTCGGCATGTGCGGAAACTGTGGGAATAAATAGGGAAAATCCTCACCCACATGTGTGTCGTTTCCTCCCTCTGTGGGTGGGTTCTGTCCTGCCAAGCCCCTGCTGAAGGAGGCTTCCAGAAGTGCTGAAACAGTCAGGGTTGCTGCGGAGATTGATTGAACGGGACAAATAGACAGTGATGAAACCCTGCTTGTGAGAAGAGCTTAATAGGCAGAAAATTGGCTATTGCAGCCGGAGGGCTGGTTGGGAAGCTCAGAGAGGGAAATTTCCTCTTGTCATTGCGTGGAAGCTTAAACTCAAGAGAAGGGCCCAGAGTTGTTACGGCTGTGTCCTTAAAAGTGTCCCTGTACCCTTCCTGGTACCTAAAGGAGGTAAATGAGCTTTGGTACACTGAGTTGGTGTTTGGCAGGAGGGCTTGTGGCTGATGCAAGGAAAGGACACTACTTGCAGGGACTGCAGCACATCAAACCAGCTTTCAAGCTGTCTTTGGGGAGCAACACTTGAGTGTTGGAAAAGAAAAAGATATTTTTTGTTGTTCACCAGAGGAGCAGGAGTTTTCCCTTACGATGAGCAGTTGCTTTGTGCAGTGATACTGATGGAGGTACGGGAGGAGCCGTGCGTGATCGTGATGTGCTTACAGTGCTTCAGGTACCAGAACAGGGCTCAGCAGGATCCCACAGAGGTGGGCAGCGCCAGTCTCTCCAGGAAGGGGACAGTGAAAGCCACGCTGCTTCAAAAAGGGACACCATGAAAAGCCAAAGAAGGAAAGTGATGAGAATTAGGGAGATTTTTGAACTCAGTTCTATGTGGCAGCCACTGTGCTGCTGTTTCGCTGGGGACTGGACTGTTGCTCAGATCCAATGGAGGTGTGATGCCAGAGAGCATCCTGTGTCTGTGTGACAGCAGGAAATGTTCCAGAGCTCCGGAGAAAGCCAGGCTTTCTCTAGGTGCTGCTCTTTCCTTATTAAAGTCTTCTTGGCAACTGCTCAGGAATAGCTCCTTAAAAATGTGCTGCCGTAGCAGTTTGACACAACTGGAAGTAAGATGGCTGACCTCCAGGACTAGTCCAAAAATACCTTTGTTATCCATATTTTGGAATGAATTGGTGTAGTTTATATCAGGGTTTATAACCAGCACGATTTGTCACTGTGGACTAGTTGGTTTGTGGGAGTACGTGTCGTAGGCATTGCTGCCTTTAATGCAATTAAGAATGGCACTCAGAGAATCTAGAGAACTTTAAAAATGTGATATAGAAAGACGAATTTCCCATTTTTCTATCAGTTTGGGAGCCAGTCACTATTGATTAGCATCTAGCTGTGTCATACCCACCCGGAATTGCATGGTCCACGTTTCTCAGTTCCGCACCCTCGGAATCAGGGGAGCCTGGCATTGATGTGAGCAGGCAGAGCCTCGCATTGTTAGTACGTAAAGTACTTTGTTTGGCTCAGCTGGCTCATCTGTGTCCGTGGGAGGCTATCCATTCCCATTTCCTTGGGATTCTGCAGCTGCCTCTGCTTCTGGCAGGTTATGTAGATATTACTGGGTTTGGCTGCAGCTGGGAAAAGCAGTCTTTGAAGGCAGAGTCTCCCTCGAGTGGAGCAATGCTGGAAAAAGCTCATCATGGGACTTGGGGTACAGCATGTGGTGGTCTCTCCATCGCAGCCATGTGGATGGAATTGGCAGGCTGTCTTCTTTTAGAGGAATTGCCTTTCAGGATAAGGGTCGCCGGATTTTCATGAGATAGCGCTGGGTTTGTTTAGAAGTTTACCAGACTGACTGTCCACATTGCATCCACAGATGAGTTAATGTGAAACATTGTTTGGAAGAAGGGTCCCTTTTCTCTCCCTGCATCTCCCTGGATGTTTTAATGAAGTATCTGTAGGCGCAGCACCAAAGACCAAGGGAGCTGGGAATGCCCAGCAAGGCGTTCCGTAAATGCTGCCGTTCTTTTGGCACTTGAGAGAACACAGTATTAGCAAGAATTTGTCCAACACTGAAGATTTTTTTTGCAGATCGAATACTTAATATATGCCACATGCTGCAGAAGAACTTACAGTAAAGCGTGTACAATCATGCAGTCCAATAGTCCAGCAAAAATGGATTATTCCAGAGGCGGTCAGTGCTGTTCTTGTGTCTGGGAAGGGGCACCATCAAAGGACAGGGTAGATTTGCTCCAAGATGGATCAAGCACCTCGAATAGCATTCTCTGCACCCCACAGTCCTGCAAGAAGTGGACTGGGATGGGATCCAGGTAATGTGGGGAGCGTTCCCTCCTGGCTGCCAAGTCCTGCCTGTGGAAAGTCTAATCTGCCTCACAGCCAGCCTGCCCCGGCACGGGGTCAAAAAGTAATCGTTCATAAGCAAAGACGCAAAACTAGCGAGAGGGAAATTCTCACGCTTGCTTAGAGTGATTAGCTGGGGAGCGGATCACCCAGGGGTGGCTCTGTGGGACCCTGGGAAAGGCCGGTGTGCGGCCCCAGAGCAGCGTTCCCAGTGCAGTCCTTCCAAAAGCAGATGTCACATGTAAATCCACGTGCACTTGGCTTCTTCGGTGGTGCTCAGGGATGCCTGTGCTTGGTGGAGCACTTGGGCAATCAGGAAATCAGTTCTCACCTGCAGAAACCGGTGTTACCTGAAGGGATCATTCTCCCTTCCACGAAGGAAATGGGTTCTTACCTGTAAGGGTGCAGGAGTGGCGTGGTGTGTGCTCCAGAAGTGCTGGGCAGTACTGCTGCCGAAGAGGGAGGGCATCCCTTGTGGCATTCCTCTTCCCTGTTGTCCTGGCCCAGTCGTTGGATGCCGGACAGGAACGGCAGCGGTGTCCCAGGGATTGTTTTCAGAGACTCCTGCTTTTAGGTGGAATTCTGTTAGGGTTTGTCTGTAAAGGAAGCTGGTGGGACTGTGGGCCATCAAAGCCTCCCTGCTTGCCTTTAGCTGCTGCCTTGTGTTGCCATTGACACACAGTTAAAATTGGTTTTGGTAATGGAGAATTTTGGAAGGGAATTCAGCTGAACTGAAATGAAGACAAGTTTAAATCTGTTAGAGGTGCCTGCACGAGTGTGTCACCGATCTGACCCCAGCTCTGGCAGAGGGAGGGCAGCCCCAGAAAGGAACAGGAGTACGATCATGTCCCATTTTAATAAGCCTGCCTGGAAAGCACATCTGACAAACTGCTGTCCTTGATACTGGTTCCACAGGCTCTGGAGGGGGATTTGCACCAGGTCCCTTGAGGATTTCTGTAGCTGCCGACACACTTAGAAGTAACAGAGAACTTTGTGTCTGATGGTCCCTTTGGCCTCAGATGGAGGAGGCAGTTGACTGAGGTGCAGGTCCCCAGGGAATTCAGAAGTGTCCCTCATAACAGCCAGCTGAAAAAGCAGGAGGAAAAGCATGTTGGCTGAGTGGAGAACAGGCTGTTTAACTTGTGCATCAGCACAGATACCCCCAATCCTCCATCCCGAGGCAGCACCATACACCTGGAGAGCCAGGCTGGGACTGCCTTCCACCCACCACCAGCCAGGCCCTTGGCACAGAAGCAGGAGGTGACTTTAGGAGAGGGGCCAACGCCACAGAGCCCCCTGGCAGTTCCGTGTGCTGCTCTGCCATCGCACCAGGCCGTGAGGGAGGGCTGCCACCAAAGCCACTGCCGGAGCAGGGCTGGGAGGCTCAGCCATGCCTCATCTGAGGCTGTTGTGCTAGAACGTGTCTCTCCCTATTCTTGAACTCCCCGAGATTCCTCTCTCTTGATGGAGATTGATTTTTGCCTTTGGGAACCCGAGGGTATACATGGTGCTCAGAATTGGCCTGAGCTGAACTTGGAAAAACTGCTGATGTGTTCGCTCTTGTGCAAGTTACGATTTTATAAGCTGCCTCGTGGACTGTGTGTGGCTGAACGGAACGGAAAGGGAAGAGGGGGAAGTGAGAGATAGCCCCCATGGATGGCATTGCCTCTGCATCCGTGTTGTGTCGGAACATTCAACCCTCTGCAATTCATATTTCAGTTCCTCTGCCATTCAGGGGAAATATATAATAACCCCAGCCATCTAAATTTG
Source organism: Bombycilla garrulus (assembly GCA_013400315.1). Classification (NCBI taxonomy): domain Eukaryota; kingdom Metazoa; phylum Chordata; class Aves; order Passeriformes; family Bombycillidae; genus Bombycilla; species Bombycilla garrulus. The sequence goes on from VXBU01005814.1 coordinate 33,577, forward strand.
TGGATTTGCCTTTTCTCTGCTGCAAATGTCTGCTGACCACCAGATTGTTCTCTTGAATACGGCAGCAAGGAGAACAGCATTGCCCAGCCTGAGCTGCTGCTGGTGTCAGCAACGCTGGTTTGAGCAGCTCCCGAGCTGGAGGGCTGGGGTGTCCACGAAGGTGATGGCCAAGGCTGGTGCTCAAAGGTCAGGCAGGCAGAGGGCTGAGGGGTCACCGCCTGGGTTAATGACTCTCCAGTCCCTGAGCCCGCTGCTCGGCCAGCTGCCGGCGCCGAGCACACGGTGTTCACCTGCAGATTAAGATGAAAATGGGAGAGCACATGAACAGCCCAGAAACGGCCCATTAACCCACAAAATTGCAATAAAGAACATGTGGTCAAGCAAGCATCGGGGACCTGTGACCCAGCAAACGCCCTAATGGGATTGTGAGCCTTATCACCGGGCCTAAGTGCGGATAATGGGAAACTGGCAACAGGGAGAGGAGGCAGGCGAGAAAGAAGGGGTGATGGACAAGGAGTGATCACATTATGGGTGGGAATATCAGGGGTAACGCTTCAGAGTGACTCAGGAGACACTGTTGGCTCCAGTGGATGCCTTCAACAGCTCAAGGAGCTCTGCAGTCCCTTCTCTTACAGCCTCTTCCAAGCAGCAGCCGCTTCTGTGGTCCACCTTGCTTTTTGAAGCAGTGAGATGGACATGTATTTTATTTGTTTTGTAGCTGTGATATTTGAATTCTGTTTGAATATAAAACTGTATTGAGATTCATTAGTGCAGTAAAGGGAGAGGGCAGTGGAGCATGAAGGATACAGATGGACAGTCTGGAATCTTGTTCCAGCCCCTGGCCATGAGCAGGGACACCTTCCACTAGCCCAGGTTGCCCCAAGCCCCATTCAACCATGCCTTGGACACTGCCAGGAGCGGGACAGCCACAGCTTCTCTGGGCAACCTGTGCCAGGGCTTCCCCACTCTCACAGGGCAGAATTTCTTCCCAATATCCCATCTAACCCTGCCCTGTCACAGTGGGGAGCCATTCCCCTTTGTCCTGTCACTCCAGGCCCTTGTCAGAAGTCCCTCTCCAGCTCTCCCAAAGCCTGCAGGAGGTTGAATGCCTCGTGATGGGGAGGCTGCTGTAGCAGCAGGGCAAGGTCCTCAGCTCCCAGGAGATTCCAAGGGCATTTATGATTACAAACATGCTTTCAGTCAAAAAGAAATCTCTGTTACTGAAGCATCATCACTCTAACTGAGTAATTTAGGAAGAAGGCTATGAAAGTTTATTTAAGGAAAAGAAAAAGGAGTAAAGGGCATGTTTTTTACTGGTTTCTTTTTTCCCATTGCAAATTGAGAGTCTGCTTACCCTGGAAAAATCAATATGGTCGGACACCTGGTATAATTAATTATTTTGCAAGAGACAGCCAGCTGATCTTTTGAAAAGAAAGGAGTTTTTAGCAGAACTGTTCAAAGTTCATAGTCTACTGTGTATCTCTAATGCTGATAAACATCCAGCAGAGAGGATGTCTGTCTTAAAATTTCACATGGTCACGCCTTTGTTCAGGGTGATATGCTGAGAAAGAGGCTGTAGACCCCAAGGAGCCCTCCAGCAAGGTGACTCTGGTAGTGTGGGCTCCAGTTAGCTTTAGAAGATGCCCTCAGGCTTTGGGATGGGCACAGTGATGTTCTCGGGTTTGAATTTTGAATCCTTAACCGGGAAAGGGTTTCTGTCCTTTTTCTTGAGCTTATAATGCAAACAGACTTTGCTTGTGCGGTGTGTTGGACGTAGTCCTTTTGCCTAAACAGGCAGTCTTTTCCAAGCGGGACCAGTTGTTTTTTTTTTTTTTCAGTGCATTGGTGCCTGACTAAATGCATTGGGTTGCATTCTTCATGTATAGACGAGTCAACCCTTCTGTTAAGTATTCCTGTGTTTTCCAGTGGTGGGCTGGGGAGGTTCCAGCCTGCCTTGCAGGCCAATGGCAGCCCAAACCTGGCTGGCAGGGAGGGAGGGGAAAGCCAGCAGTGGGATGCTGTGCCAGCAAGCCCCCAATTGGTTTGGCTGGAACTGGTTTTAGGTCATATAAAAAAGGGGGTGAAGGATCCGGGCTGCTCAGAGAGCGGCAGGTCCTCGGGCAGCGCCGCTGAGCACATTGGTTCTGAGCTCCATAGTGCCTTTTTTTGTTTTCTTTTTACAAGGACTGCAAATTGCTGTAACATAGTTAAGGTCTGTAGGAAGAGACAAGTTTTCCTGAACTTTACTCCCAGCTTGAACTTGTCAGAAGTTCAGTGAGAGGCAAGGAAGGGGAGAGAGGGAGACAGAGGCGCCCTCGCTCCCGGCCCCGCGTCCGCAGCGACGAGGATGTCCGATGGCAAAGGCAGCCTGGAGAAGCAGCTGAATGGCCTCGGGGAGCAGGGCAAGGAGAGGAGCCGCATGTCCCTGGTCATCTCGCAGGCCGTTAACCGCAGTATTTTCACCTCTGCAGTCTCCCCCGCCGCCGAGCGCATCCGCTTCATCCTCGGAGAGGAAGATGACAGCCCTGCGCCCCCGCAGCTCTTCACCGAGCTGGACGAACTTCTGGCTGTCGATGGACAGGAGATGGAGTGGAAGGAGACTGCAAGGTGGGTTGGTTTTCCTTTACCCTGAACGGGGAGGGCAGCCAGCAGTGCTCCCATGGGAAGTTCCTCTTTTAGCGTTCCCTTGGGTACCCATGCTGCAGGATGCCACAGGGAAGTCACAGAAAGGAGCCTGTATAGTTCAAATTACTGTTCCTTGATAAGTGAGAGAATTTCTGGGTTCATTTAAATATTCCAAAAGAAAGACTAGGCAAACAGTAGAGTGCCAGATTGACTGCAGTAGTTTGCCCGTGGAGAGAAAGGTACGGGCTCAGTAGTGCTTTGCAAAGCGGGACGTGTCTCGGCCAGAATTGCCAGAAGTTGCTGGCTGAGTCAAAGCCTCTTCAGTACTATTGCCCCAAAATAGCTTTTGAGCCTGGTCCCACCTCACACCACAGGCTGGGTAATTTTAGCTGTCACTGTCCTAGTGAGTTACTCATGGAATTCATTTTAAATAGGAAAAAAGCTTAAAGGTATTTTCTTGTGAAGAAGTTATTCAAGGTGCGCGTTAAATACTGGATGGGGTTGCTTGCTTCGAGTTCCTTGGTTGGATTCTTTGATGCTGCTGTTACTTTGGTCAAAAAGCCATGATAAAAAAGCTGGGATGTTTTTGGGGTCTGGCTGCTACAAGTCACATACAGTTTATATCTGAACATAACTGACCTGTTCCCAATTGCCCTCACTGAGCCTGGGGGTTTTCCTTTTCCTTTATGGCAGCTGGGCTAAGCTCTTACCCCACCTCCCCCTCTTAAGGGCACTGTCTGTGTTCAAAGTTAGCCCCCATTTGGTCACCTTAATCTTCTTTACCTGTCATTTAATGAGCTGCTCCACCACCTACCCCTTTACCTCTCATCTTGCTTTATTTTTGCTTCTCAGTCTCTTGGGGAACTTACTTAATGACTTTTCACCTTTTACTCTCTAACTTCTGACTTGTTGCTCATCCTTTTCTCCCTTTATTGCTCCTCTTACCATGAATTCAGCACTTCCTGATTTAGGTGTTTTTACAAGTCTTTGGTAGGAGTGCTGCACTGAGCGGTGTGTGGGGTTCTTCTCCCAAGCAGCAAACCACAGCACAAGAGGAAACAGCCTGAGGTTGTGCCAGGGAGGTTTAGGTCAGATGTCAGGAAAAAAATTCTTCACCCATAGGGTTGTGTGCCCAGGGTAGTTGTGGAGTCCTCATCTCTCACGGGATTTAACAAATGTGTAGATGTAGATGTGCTTAGGCACATGGGTTGGTGGTGGCCTTGGCTTTGTTGGATTAAAGTTTGGATTGGGTGATTTAGAGGACTTTGCCAACCTGAACGGACCCATGATTCTCTGTGTAAGTGGCACAGAATGTAACGAAGCGCCCTGTTGCACCCTGTTCATTTTCTAAATTGGCCCAACCTCCTGCCTTCGTGGACAGCGATCTTACAAAGTGTCTGATTGTTGAGATTTTTCAGTAGATTCCTGAGATTAAGTAATCTTGCACCATAGAACCTCCTGAGAGTTCCTGAGCATCTCCCGGTGCATCCAGAGCTGGCTGGCGCTGTGCTTCAGTGGGCACAGGATCTGCCAGCTGTTCTGGGCTTGTTTTACATCTGCTGCTGCAGAGCAGCTCCCCCACAGCTGGGAAGTTGCATGAGCAGGTACTGAACACAGGAAAAAGCGCAGGGCTGTGTGGGTGGAGGAGAGAGGAGAGGACAGAAGAGACCTGGTGCCAGTGTAGAACTGCACGGCTCCCGGCTGGGAAGAGCAACACTGCCGGCACGCTGGTGCAGGGCTAAAGGCTGCACTCGTATTTAGGAGAACAAACAATCAAATTACCTTCCTCATCTCCCTCCTGCTCTGCTCTGACATCTACACATTCCTTCTGTCTGCTGCACCTCACTCCCAACAGCCCTGTGAAAGCTCTGTTGATATTAGCAGGTGTAAAAGGCCGAAGGATAAAAACGTAATTCCTAGCACAGCTTATATAATAGAAAAAAGATCATAATAGAAGTTCAAAACAACTGTATCCAGCATCCCACAGTCCAACACTGTTGTTCCTTTTCTCTGAAATCCCATCACCTCCCTGCCATCTCCACGCTTATAGAGCGACAGTCCCCAGAGACACTTCACTGGGCCTCACCACAGGCTGGGGGCCTCGAGCTGCTGCAGGTCTTTTCCTTTTGGTGCTTCACTCGGTGTCCTATGGCCAGCTCTGGAATGCACGCATTCCTACGTTAGTGCAGCCTGCTTAGTGGAAGGCGCCTCTGCCCATGGCAGCAGTTTGGAGCGAGGTGAGCTTTGAGATCCCTCCCAGCCCACACCGCTCTCTGATTGCATGAATAGAGCGGGCATTCGTTCAGCCAGGTCTGCAAGTTAATGTTTGGTTTATTATGTTGAGATTGTGGATTGTAGTGAGAAAAGTAAACAAAAAGCAAATATTGATAGTTGTGAGTAATCACTTTCCCTGGAAGGACAAACACGGGTAATTTGCAGCCTTCCTGCTGTTACAGGGTGAGTGTAAGTCGGCCCCACGTCACACAAAGCCCCTGGAGTGCACAGATTTGCATCCACCCAGGTCCCTCAGATGTCCTAGGAAACACTTATTTTTGTGAACTAAAAGTACCTTATTAATTGGAGATGAAAATCAGTCTTTTAGCTTGAGTTAAAAAGCAGCTTTAAAAAAACAAAGTCTCAAAAAGAGATTATTGCAATTGTGAAGCATAATTGATTAATCCTCAAGTCATACATTTTTCAGGATTAAAGATAATTTTGCTTGCTGTTAATAATATTCTTTTGAACAAATCTATGAGCTTCCTTACCTTATGTGTGTGGGACTTTTTCTTAATAACCCCTTTATATTAGCCACTGGAATTTTCATTTTCCACTTATATTAAAACGGTGTTTCGAGAGGGGATGAAAAACCATTTCTGCTTTGCCATTAGGGCACATTGAACCACCTTTTCCTGCACGCCCAGTTTACCCCAGAGCCGTGTGTGGGTGCCGTGGTAAGGAGGAAGGTGTGGGCCAGGTGGGATGGATCCCCCAGCCCGTGCAGGATCCACGTGCTCCATCCCTGCGTGCTCCTTGGGCGGGCGCGGCGGAGCCAAGGGCAGGGTCAAGGCTGCAGGGAGAGCTGGGGGTGGGCTGCAGCCCAGGGACATGAAGCCTCCTGCTTCCCTGCTGTTGGGATGTAGTTTTAGAGGTGTAAAGAGTGCTTTGCACAACGAGGATTTACCCTTTGCTCTCACCTTCCGTTAGAGATAAATTTTCTGGATGTTTCAGCCCTGCTTGGTTAAATCATTAAACAGCAGCAGGAGGGAGAGAATGAGCTCCTTAATTTGTGCCTTCTGCTTTGGTGGCTCATTTGTTCTGTAAGAGCACCTTCAGACACAGCTGGGATGTGCTCCTCTCTTCCCCCCTTTGTCAGCCTGTGGACAGCAGTATTGCACGCTGCCCGCATCTTGGCAGTGGCTGATTCCATATTTTATTGCCTGAATTTGAATCACAGAGTTGTTCAGATTGGAACAGCCCTCTAAGACAGTAGAGTCCAGCCATTTAACCAGAACTGCTAAGATGGTGAAAGACCAGTCACCTTGTTTCCAGAAATGCTGATTTACTTCCCTGAAAGGGGGCAACAGCCTTAACTCCATCTCATTGCTCTGCCCCGTTGCAGGTGGATCAAGTTTGAGGAGAAGGTAGAACAAGGTGGAGAGCGATGGAGCAAACCACACGTGGCCACCTTGTCTTTGCACAGCCTGTTCGAGCTGAGGACGTGCATAGAGAAGGGCTCCATCCTGCTGGATATGGAGGCCTCTTCCCTCCCACAGGTGGTGGGTAAGTACACCTGTCTCGACTCTTTTCCTCACCGTTACCCCACACATTTTTATTAACCCTGGTTTTAATGAAAAAGCACTGCTTTTCCAATAAAAGAGGGAAAAAAAATAAAAGTAAGAACAAGGAATAAGAGGGTAAAACTAGAAACTGCCTGGATAACAGATAGATGAAAAGAGTCCTTCTCAGCGCAGGAAGAAGAGTGAAAGACATCAATCAGATTTATGTTCACTGTGGAAAAGGTGACAGGTGAAAGGGCCGTGTCTCTGGGGACAGAGATAACATCAGGTACCGCTCTTGCAGAACAGCTCAGGCCAGGAACCGCTCTTGGGTGAGGTGTTCAGCTGCCCAGTGTAGGGGCATATCCCCCACCCCCAGCACAGCTGGTGCTCTGCTCTGCAGAATGGGACTGCAGGTCAAATTAGCTGTGGCTGGAGTGATGCTCAGTGACATGCTGAGAGCCAGATCATGTTTCCTGTGGTGTGTGAGAACTTGGAGAAAATAAATTTTCCAAGTGAGCCATCCAGTGGAGGGACATTTAACCAAAATGCTGAGTTTAAGAGCCATTACATGAAGAGATCTAAAAGAGTAAAATTAAGTACTTCCTCTGCAAGAGTAGAGACCTCTCAGGAAGTAAGGTCAAAATTATCCTGGCATGGAATTCTCCCATACACTGGATCGTAAGACTTGGAGTTACAGCTGCTTAGTTTTGCAAGTGCTTATGGTGACATTTATCTTCCTTTGCTTTTGTGTCTGTGTGTCCAAATGCACAGCTTTGCGAAGTTTTAACAAAATAAACCTCCCAAGAACCTCTCAAGTTTTCTGCTGAAGGTAAACCTGCTTCAGAAGCTGATGTTCATGGTCTGAAACGTTAAACCCTCAAACATTAAATTTTCTTTTGAAGTCCCTTCGAGATGTCACCTTCAATCTCTTTCTTCAACACCCAAATTAAATCTAATTCCTAGGAGATTAAATTACACATCGGTGGCGGCTGTTGCTGTGACACTGTGACACTGTCCTGACCAACTTGTTCTTGCTCTTCCAGACCCTTAATCAGACAGGTAGGGATATCCAGGACTGGATTTCCAGGATGATTTAATCATGATCTGGTAGTGTCACACAGGAAAGGAAAACTCCAAAGAAAAACTCTCTTTGCTGTTTGTGTTTTAGCAGCAACAGGGAAGTGCCAGATAGAGAAGGATAAACTTGAATGTTCTGAAGGAAATACTCGAAAAATCACTAACCAAAACCATGAGCAAGAAAAGCTTGTATTAAAATAACACTTAACAAAGATCAGCCTTTTGCCAAATGTGTTGTGTAAGGGTACCTACGTGCGGGTACCCACCCTGTCTTAATTTGAGAGGAAGAGCTAGGCTCTTCCTTAGGGCTTTGAAGAGGCATTAATTCTTGGGCAGCGCGTAGAGGATGACTTTCTGACTCACTGAGTTAGCAAATGTGATGCGTGTCCTGCCTCCCCCTTGCCATAACTTTTATTATTAGCACAAATAAAAGTTACCAGCAGACAAATACGAGCTGCCACTTGCCCTCAGGGGACAGCGCATGAACTCGAGTCATCAAGGGAACAACTTCATGCGAGATTTACTGCGCAGGGGACATTCTTCATAAGTCTGGCCACCTTTTTGCCTTTTTCCTCTGGGATAAGGGAGGAGAAAGGAGGGAGTTGACGGGAAGTGAGCAGGTATCGAGGTGCTGGGAGCCTTTTCTCCTGGTGACTCCATGAAAAGTAAAGCCATATAATACATCCAGTGGTAACTGGAGCAAGTTCTGCCATTTGTAGTTGCCATCACTTTAGTCCTGCTAGTGAATGATTTAATTAGTGGCTCATCTCCAGGACTTCTTCCTATCTTTAGATTAGGTTTTACTGGGGGCCTGCAAGGTGAACTCAGGCCTTGTTGAATCTGATAGAAGTTTTTCTATGTGCTTTCTGGGAGCATCGTGGAACTTGCAATAGAATTACAGCATCTTTGTGGACAGACCAGGCTCAGAGGAGATTCCATTTCTGAGCTGAGATCTGTCTTACCCCGGTCTTTGAAATGGGCTCCACGGCTTGTAGGAAATAGCAGAAGGGAATCTCAGTGCAGCAGGTGTGCGTTAGTGGCTCGTGCTGGGTGGAAACGCTTACGTTCTGTTTTAAGAGGAATGTCTTAAAGAGACTTTCATACAAATAAAACCTGGCTTCGAGATGGTAAGAAAGCCTTCAAAAAGGCAGGGTGAAAACGCCTCCAACCCCTCTCTCTCTGCTCTCCCTGGAAGCAGTTTTGAGCTCCGTGGTTCATTTTGCTCTCCCCTCCCTCCCCCTTCCTGTGCCTGCCGCAGAGATGATCGTTGACAATCAGATCGAGACGGGGCTGTTGAAATCTGAACTGAAGGACAAGGTCACCTACACGCTGCTCAGGAAGCACCGGCACCAGACCAAGAAATCCAACCTGCGCTCGCTGGCCGACATTGGAAAGACCGTCTCCAGTGCAAGTAGGATGTTTTCCAACCCCGATAATGGTAATGCAGAGGCTACCTGGCTATGGCCTTCTCTGTCACAGCAACCCGCCCGCCCAGAACTAACTGCGTGGCCCTGACACTGCTTTCCTAACCCCCGTGGGAGCGGCGAGACCGTGCTGATGGCGCATCAGCGGGGGCTCTGCAGGCTGCCGCGGCCGTGGCACGGCGCTCTAACACATCTTCACTGGACTGACAGGGGCTCTGGGGGCAGGCAGCAAGGCAGCTCTCGCAGCTGGTGCCTAGGAGATGGTTTAGGAGCAGCGGTAGGAAAGAGATTCGCAAAAAAAAACCAACTTTGGTGGGGCCTGAACCTTTAAAGGCTGATCACCTGAAACATTTGGGCAGAGATGAAGCTTCCATGTCTGTAACAGACAGTGTCGGTGGCACTGCGTATCAAAAATGACCTGGCAGTAGCATCTAACATCTTGCATTTTGTTGCCATACAATCATTGTCCAGTGGGGTAAAGCTGATGTCCATCTTGCTTTGTTCATCCTAAAATAGTTTTTGTGGTATGTGTTGTGAATATGTGCCTTCCTCTCTCTAAAATAGGTGTAGTAGGTAGTGCCACGTTGGTACTGGTGTCCCTAAATATATGTTTGTGTGTGTGCATGCAGACAGCTATGGAGGCCTGGGCACTGACTCAGTGCTTGCCCTTGGGTGGAAATTCGGGGTCTTCTTGCTCACGGTAATAAAAAAAAAGAGGATTTTTAAGCCTCTTGTCATGCCTTGGAGTTCTCTCAGCTGTCTCCTGTGGCAGTCTGGAAATTGGGCTAAAAGTTGCGATTTTAAAGTGCCCAGAAATAAAGCAAGTGAAGAAATTATTTTCTTCTTGCTTCACCAAAGGCCTCTTAGCTTGCTGTGTTTGGCTTCTAAAACCCACCCTAACATTCCTCCCTAACCCCTTCTCACATTTCATTAATATTTCCCGCCTTGGATCACCCTTTGGTTTTGCAGCAGGAGTGTGTGTGCGTGTGGAGAGTGTTTGCTGCTCGGGGCGATGGCTCCTGCGGTGTGTGAGGGCCTTGGTCGGGCGGTGCTGGAGCGAGTGGCACAAGGTGCAGCAGTGTGAGCTGAGGGAGCGTTCCTGGTCAGCGTCCCTGTGGGTGTCCCACCGAGCAGAGAGGGGCTGCGCTCCAGGGAGAGCACTGGGAGGAAATGACCACTTTGGGGAAAGGGCTCGGCGTGGCCACACGAGTCCTAGAGCTGGAGGAGCCATGGGCAGGGAGTGCTTCTGCTAGAGCACATTGCTGCAGGCCCCCGCCAGCCCGGCCTTCGGGATGCCTTCCCATGGTGTGCTTCCCACGGTTTGGATGGAAGGCTTCTGCTTTCTGCTTTCTGTTACCAACTCTGTGACTCTGACCCTCTCTGGACATTTGAAGGCCGGGTTTGCTGTGAGGAGCAGAATCCTGGCCATGGTGTGTGGGAGGCTGAGCTGAGCATCAGGCAGAAATGTCTTCAGCTTATTGGTGTTTCAGTCGCTTCTTGTAGGGGATGCCTTCAGTTCTCACCTGCCACGTAGGCAGAGCTTATCCCTGGAAGAGTGATGCTGATAAAAGGCATTCCTCACATTCTCAGCCCCTCCTCATTTTTCGTGGCTAAAGGCCTTCTTTACTTGGATTTTAAGTGATTTCCATTTCATTCGTTTGTTGTTCTTGTTTGAATGGTCTGTGCAGGTCCTGGCTCAGTTGGACTGATTCTCCAGGAATTCTTTCCTGGCGTGGCCATCAGCCACTCCTTTTATGTCGTTCTGTCTCTGTTCTCCCACCCGGGATATTTATGTGCTCTGAGGATGTATAACACACTCTGTTCCGTGACAGGACAAGTGCATTGAGACTTGAGGAGGGTGAGACTGACATATGGGGGAAATGCCTCATGAATAGTCGTTACTGTAATTTATTATTTACACTTTAATGAAAAAGTAACTAAAGAACATATTTGATCAGGTTATATACCTTGGATTCAACGAGTGTCTTGCGTGTCCTTTAGACAGATAAAAATTTTATGAGGCCAACGGGAGTGCAGCTGTCTCTTAGCATAGCTAATCACCATAATGACTGTGCCACCAGCCCCAAACACTCCTAAATTTCCTTCCAGGTAGGTGTTTGTTTTCATTTCAGTGTCAGTGAAACTTACATCCAATATTGATGATGCCACCAGGTCTGAGCATCCGCCTGCCCTCTGCACAACAGCTTTATCAGCTGGTGTAGCTGCCTCCTGCTCGAGTGGCTCAGCAGGGACACCTCCTGCAAGCTGGCCAGCCTGCCCCTGAACGCTTCCAGGGGGGATCTGTTTGCTAGATCTGAAAGGTGGAAGTATACCCTGGGCTGTGGCTCAAAAAAATCCTGAGGTGCCTGTGCCTCTATCTCACTTGGTTCAGAGCGCTGAAATAACCGAAGTCATAGGGCCTCCAAAATGTTCTTACCTTCAATTTCTGATATTAATGAGCCCCATGCAATTACCCCAGATGCCTCTAGAAACTCAGCAACCTAAGAAAGAAAGATGTACTGCCCATCTCCCTGCTGTGACTGATCCTGCAGCATCCTCAGCCCCCCATCTTTCATGTCACTGCTCTGCTCGAAGGGAAGGTGGTGATCAGATGGGCAGAGACGTGGCCAGGATGTGCTCTGACACCTGCTCTTCGTCGCTGCATCATAGTGGCTGATGTGGGTCATGCTGTGGACGTTTTGTCAGGAATCCCTTTGCTCTGGGAAAGGAGTTGTGCAAAAGAGGGTAGGTGCTTGTGTGCCATGGATGGAGGAGGATGAATTACAGCACTCCTTTGCTGTCTGTTCAGTAGGAAAAGGATGATTGCCAAAATTCTGGGCATACAAAGCTGGTCCGAGCAATCCCTCCACGTTACCTTGAAGACACAGCCGTTTTCCTTGCTTCCCTTGGTAGAAGGTTGAGCTGTATGAAGTGTTCAGCAAGGATTTTTCCATGTTACATGTTGATGGGACTCCTGCAGGGGGTTTTGATGGGTTTTTGACGGGTTTTTGTATGTGTCTGGTTTCGTTGAGTGGCTTTTGAAGAGTTCTTTGTATCCCTTCCTGGCGCACCTTGGGCTTTGCCAGGGTGTAACATGGGATCTGTGGTCCCCATCCCTTCTGCAGGTGCCCGAGGACTGATCAATATTTACCAGCCTTCTGTGACATTTACTATCCATTCTGAGATTTTTCTTTCAGAGTTTTGTGCCTGCCAGTGTTTTGTATAATTTAACACCTGTGGGAGCCTTTGGCGAGTGAGAAACCATCAAATGCTGCTAAACCCGAGCTGGCGGCGCTTGTAGAAACCGGTGATGTGTTTAAATGTGTGTGTTTAACCACCATAAATAATGGCATGGTCCCATCACTGCGTGGGTGCTGCCTGAGCACCTCCTGAGCACTGTTTGTTCACACTGTGCTGGCAGCATGGTTTGGAAACAGCTGAGTGGGAATAGCAGGCTGTTGGCAAGGTGTCAGCTGAGGCACAGACAGGACAGTACCTCGCTGCAGGGGAAGAAAGCTTTTATTCTACTTTAGAATCCTAGAAGAGTTTGGGTTGGAAGAGAGCTGGAAGACCATCTTGTTCCAGCCCCCTAGCACTGGAAGGGACACCTTCCACCAGCCCAGGTTACTCCAAGCCCTGTCCCATGGATGGGGATGGGGCAGCACTGCAGCTGCTGCTCACTTGATGGAGGTCTGCTTCAAAGCTGCCTGAATTTCAGACACCAGGGATGGAGAGCGGTGTCCAGCCCTGCCAAGAGAACGCATCCTCAGATGTCGGGATCTAAACGAGCGGGCTTTGGTGACCGCACTGTGCAGCTCAAACCTTCTCTCCTGCCTGCCTTCCCTGTACCACTGCCTGAGCCTTTCTTTCCGGCATAATTTTGTTTTCTTTTCTTTTAACTTTTCCCCTTTGCTCTCTTCCTGCTCCTTGCTGCTGCTCCTGTCTCCTGCTTGCCTGGCACAAGCACGCAGCCCGCTCGAGAGCTCCGTGCCCTGCCTGGCCACGCGCACCTTGGACGATGAACTGGGAGTGCAGCGCAGCCCCAGCGTGGGATGGCTCAGTAAGTGCTNNNNCTGGGGGCCAGGACAGGAGGAGGAACTGGGAAGTTCCCCCAGAAAGGCTCCTAATGCTTGCTGCTGCATTAACAACGCATTCCGTTCCGTGGGGAGTGCTGCTGCTCTGGCTGTTTGTTTTGTCCCCACTGCCCCCCCCCTCTACTGCTCTGTTTCATTCTGTTTTCCTTTTTTCCTTCATCTGGGATGAGGCAGGTAGGTCAGTCCATACTCCCCTTCCAAGGGGGAGCTAAGACGGCTGCTGGCACTTTTTTTCGTCTCTTGAAGTATCCTTTGGCTGTTAAAGGTGTTTAAATATTTTAATTGTCATATAAAGTATCCTCAGAGACAGTCTGCGAGCTTGATCTCTCCGGGGTGAGCCGCACGGGTCTCTGGCACCGCTCATGTCTGATTCCCTGGGTCAGACATGACTCCTGGGAGCCTTGCTGATCCCAGAGGAGCGCACTGCTCCTCCCAGGAAGGCACAGCTAGGGCACTGGTGGCACAGAGGTGTTCTTTGGTGGCCACGACAAGCAGCTGAAGTCTGAATTCCAGGGTATTCCCCTTGACAGATAACTGTGGAGCTGATTCATAGGACAAGATAACAACACAGAGGGGTTTGGACTGCCTGCCATGCTTCCGTCACAAATCCTTGGCTTGAGACAGGCTCAAGTCATCTTTGCCAGAGAGACAGGAATGGGAACTGGGCCTGGATCAGGAAATTGTCCTTCATTAGCAAACACCATAAGGGTGAGTGTCGTGTGCCAGAAGTCCTGCACAGGGGTCTCAGCAGCTGAGACTTTGTACTGCACATGTTGGTTTTTTTTTGTAGCTGCTCTGGATTCGTGTGGCTGTGTTGGCCCCTCTAGGAGAGAAGGAGGCTGGTAGCAAGGGGAGAGAAAGGCACAGGTCACCTCCTCTTGGGAGAAAGGTCATTATATCCCAGGGAACAGTCAGATTGGAATCTAATAAACACAGCAAACAAGTGATGTAATCTGGAAAGAAAAATAGCAGGAAAAGTTGAAGCTGGGGATCCCGCTTTGTAATAAACTGTTTGTCTACTTGTGCTTGGCTTTGGTTGTGCTGATGTTGCTGGACGTGCCAGTAACACACAGCAGGTGCAGCTGCTTTGAATCTATCCCCACTATGTCGTAAAGAAAGCCCAGGTCTGGGGAGTCCAGAGTCTCTTTTATTCCCACTCTCTTGGTTATTTGCTCCTGATGGGGATTTATTATTGAGCTTGTTTGTGCTGGGAGCTGATGAACACTGAGAACTTGGACATTCCTTTTAATAATATCAAATAAATATTGTCTCAAAACGCAGCCTCAGTTGGGAGATGCTGCCTTGCCTTTTTTTTTTCCTTAATATTTCCTCTCTTTCCAATGAAGTTCATGGTCAAAAACTCTGGGATAAAAGTTCCTGGTGCTGTGTTTCAGGTTCCTGCAAACATGACGAGAAGGGATGGGAACTTCTCAAGATAATTTATAACAATTCGTTCTGAGCCCTGTGATTTCTGATCCCGTACCCATCCCAGAAGTCTTGGTTTACTATTGGTTTGTTGTTTGTCTGTGTTTTGGGTTGTTCTAAATTGTGTCTGCTGTATCTCTGGAGAGTTTCTTCGCCTTTCTGGAGTCTGCCTGCGCTGTGTGCAGTGTGTGCGGTTCTGAGGAGGGCAGATGCCAGCCACGAAGGAGAGCTAAGGCCAGGGCTTGGCACCCTGGAAGGTCCCAGCCCCGTGGAGGGATGGGTTTGTTGTGGGTCCTGGGTGACCTGGCCAGCAGTGTGGTGCTGCTTTGCTTTTCTCCCACGGGCAGGAATTGTGGAAAGTCCTTGGACTCTTCTGCTGCCCTGGGAGTCACTGGACTGCTGTGGGTCAGAGGTGACGAAGCGTTAGCATCTTAAATCCCCCCTGTGCCACATCGGTGACAGAAAGCAGCTTGTCAGGGTCTGGAATTCCCCACATAAGCCTCCCAAGGAAAGGTGTTGCTGTAGCCTGGGCCTCTGTGTTCTGACTGCATCCAGGCAGGTGCTTTAACTGGTGTGGACGTTGTTCTTACAGGCAGCCCGGCCATGGCTCACCGGAACCTGACTTCCACCAGCCTCAACGACATCTCGGACAAGCCTGAGAAGGACCAGGTGAGCTCCAGATCCAGCCCTCTCTCCAGGATGTGTTTGGAGAGGAGCTGCATGCTGGGGAAAGCGCTCCTCTGTATCTTGCCCCTGAACAAGGAGTGAGTATTTTTGAGTCCTGTGACCGGTTCCTCCACCCTCAGAAGCAGCAGGGTAATCTCTTACAAGGTCTGAAGCAAGTGACACCACATAGATGAGAAAGGAGGGAAAATACCCAGGGAGTGATGGATTTGGGATCCTCTTCCTGCTGAGGGGTCACAAGGGTCTGCAGAGGAACACTTTGCACGGAGTGTTCACAGGAACCGTGGGCTAGAGCAGGAGCACGTAGAGGAATGTGTCCCTGCTGCAGCAGCTGGTGGAACAACAGTGCCACCTCCCCCTGCACGTCCCAGCAGGAAGGTGGCTGTGCTGACAGGTAATGTGGCAGAGCAGCTCCAAAATGCAGTCGGTAATCGAGTTAAAATTGGCCTCTAGTGACAAATCTCCATGGACTTGACCTCTTCCTTAGACTAGGGTAATGTTTGTGGTGTGGCATACGGGCTGTCTTTGTCTGTGTTTCCGTCCTTTCCGAAGGCTGCCGGTTCTGAGGGGTAAGAGTAAGTTTATTCCAGCTCTTAGAAAACTGGTGGCTGAATGAGGTCTCTGTGCAAGTTTCAAAAAACCTTTGTCTGGGTTCAAAAAGTGGGTTATTCTCAAAGCCCGGCTGTTTCTTTCGGAGAATCTCTTTTTTTTTGTCTGAATCTTTCAGCAGTCCCTAGTCCCATGGTGATTCTGAATGCAAATGAGAGTCACTTTGGAAAATTATTTGGGTAGCACAATGTTGGTTGCCAGTTGGGGATGACTCCCATCCTTCAACAGTGGCTGGTCACAGTCTTCTGTAAGTGCATCCTGAAAGGGACACTGCAACATAATTGAGGTAGAAAAGTGAGTTCAGACTAACTGAATATTTTAAAAATAAATAGATATTTGCCTAAAGAAATAACTTCCATGGAAAGAGAAGGGGAAAGCATGTTTTGCACTGACCTCAGTGTCATGCAGTGATGTAGCACGCTGTAGTATCATCTGTATTGGTTGTGATCCCAAAATACCTATTTCCTTTAATACATGCAGCCATACCTGCATGTATTAAATTGTTAATAGGATTGTAAAGTAGCTTTTTGTCATTGGACAGACTGCTGTGATATATTTTTGGTCCCATTGTAATTGGGGTTTTAATGCTACACCAGCTCCTCAAAGCTGGGGCTGAGTGTTGCAGCAGCTCTCAGCGGTGCAGACGGTCCCCACTGCCCCTCCTGTGTCTCTGGAAATGCAGATAATGGACTTTTGTGGAGTATTTGGTATAGAAATAGAAAATGAAAATAGTATTGGTAGCGCTAATAGGGAAATCTGTTAATAGATGCAGCTGAAAGTGCACTCCAAAGTTCTTAACCTTCAGTGTACATAATGCCTGGCTCTTGGTAGTGAGAACTGTTTCCTGCTAAGTGTAGAGTTCCAAAAATCCTCTCAGTTAATTAGCCTGTGTCCTGCTGATGAACTTCGCACAAGTGGGAGCCTTGTTCTCTGCGCCTTGAGACATCACCTTGGAGCTCAGTTTTCATGGCTGATAGACTCAGAGTCCGGCCTTGATTGAGTTTGAGGCATTGTGATGGTGCCTGGCAACTTTCTTGAGCAGGACTCGGTGTGCCATGCAGGAACCACGGCAATAATCCATCGTGCTGCCACAACACGAGCTGCAGAGGAGCAGGTTCACTTGCCTTGGCGGCAGCCAGGCTGGCTGTTGGTTTTTGGGCATCCCATCTGGAAGCTGGACGGTTAGTGAGGCTGTACAGGCAGGGGGAGTCTGCTGGAGAGACAGAATTTCCCAATTTTTAGTTATTTTTGTAAGAAGTGCGACAGGTGAGGTCGGTTTGTAGCAGCTGTGTGGAGCAGGACTGCCTTCCTGCATCCTTAATCACTCCCTAGTTTTACACAGAGACAGGATTTTAGAGGAAAAAAGGCTTTGACCCAATTTCTTTGTACCTTCAGTGATTTTCCTGTCTTTCTACGTCCTTAATATTCAGTTCTGCAACCTCTAATGCTGTTTGGAATGGTGCAGCTAATCACCTAGGGAATTTATAGCCAGCATACTCCTTTAATCTGTGGGGTTCCCGCTCCTTTTCTCTGGGTGTTGTGAGGTTCAGGTTTCACATGCATGTCAGAGATCTGAACATCAAGTTGTTGGATCAAGTTTTTCACTGGCACCATGTTAATAGAATCCCATCATCTCAGAATGGATTGGGATCTTAAATATCATCCTATTCCCACCCCCTGCCATGAGCAGGGCCACCTCCCACCAGGTTGCTCCCAGCCCAGTCCAGCCTGGCCGTGGACACTTCCAGGGATGGGGCAGCCACATCTTAATGTTCTAAAAACATATAAAACTCTTTTTTTCAGCTTATGTGTGAAGGAAAGTGACTGAAAAGAGTCAGGTAGATGCTTTGTCAGCCCCTCTGGTGCCACAGCGCCAGCAGACCGTAGGAAGCTGGGGAAGTTCCTGCTGCTGTTCCCACTCCAGTCCCTCCTCCTGCAAGAAATCCTTTGGCTGTGCTCTGTTAGAATGTCCTTGGCAGCGCCGAGTGGCTGAACCACCAGGACTCCTTCAGTGCCCAACATGTAAAATAAAGGGGACATGAAAGGAAATCTGTTTTCCCAGGGACCTGCTATTCCTGAGCTGCCGCAGCAGCATCTAGAACAGGAATGTATGTTGATCTAAGGGGAGTTTCCTGACCTGGCTTGGTTATCTCTGCTTCCAGAGGGCTTGGATGTGGGGCGAGCCTGGCCCTGAATGAATACGGTCAGTCAGAGGGAGGCACAAAACCCTTCTTTTATTTGTTGTGGTGTAGCCACTGTGTATTCAACCCGGTGTTTCCATGTCAACAGGGGATCTGTGCCAAAGCCAGCGCCGGAGTTAAAAAAGAAATTGGCCTTCTTTAGGGAAACCCTGCTGCCTTTCCTGGGGACCGATGGACAGGGAGGCGCTGGCTGGATCCCGTTCTTGGGAATACGGTCCTGTGATTGACTGTGGGAGTGATTGCCTGCTTTTCCTGCTGGAACATCTTCTCATCTCTGCAGTTGCAGGCAGACATTCCCAAATTTGAGGTCTGTCAGCCTGGGTGACATACTTCCACTCCACGGAGCTCCAGTGAAAATGGCTGTCTTTCAGTACAATCAGTGCCAGCCTTCTGGAGGAAAGGAATCATTTCTAGAAAGTTTAGTTAACCAGAATTTCCTTTACTTTTTGCTGGTTTTCTTGGTGCAGAGAGCAGTTTTGCCCGTCTGGTTTCTCCCTATATCCATGGGGATATGCTCTCTAAAGCATCCTTGGGTGCTAGAGAGCCTGCAAGGCACCCCTGAAGGCAGGTGTTCATGGGATAAGTTGTGGGAAGGTGATCTTAAACCTGTGTGTGAACAGATACAGAAAAACAGACAGAGGCAGGTTTAAGTTCCAGGGGGAATTAACTTTCCTTAAATGCTGCTCAGGAGCTGCTTTAATTTCTAATCGATCCAGAGTGGTGTTGATGATCCGAGTGCTGCAGTACACTTAAGGAAATTGGCATTTTGAGGTTGCTGTGCCTTTTTTGCAAGTACAGTGCTGGAGACCTGTGGCTTTTAGCGCAATATTAGTGGTTGGGTTGGAATGATGTTCAATTTGGCAGGGGAAAGTGAAGCTCCCTCGTTCCTCCCTTCTTCCTGGATGCTGCTGAGGAGACAGATCTTTCCAAAGCTTCTCTGGGGAATGGTTCAGAATGGATTTTAAGTACTGACTGCACTCATTACCTGTCTGATAAATGATTTAAGAAAGTGGTGAGTGGTGCTGCAAAACTCATTTGGACATTAAAAAAACCCACTATAATGGCAGCTCTTCAGAATTAGTGACAGTGGTTTGCTGTGCTGGGCAGGGGGGAAGGCGCTGGAGCCTTTGGCTTCGGGAGCTGGGTGGCCACAGGAAACCCTGCAGTCAGTTCCTGGGTTTGGGCCAAGTGTCCAAACCAGCCCTGGTGTTGCTGAATGATCCTTGTTCAGCAACACGGCCAGCCCGGTGAGGTAAATTAAATATTTGTTGTGGATTTGCCATCTTCCCATCATTTTTTTACCACCGCCGTGCTCCCGAACACTGTCTGTGGAAGAACAGGTAGCACTTTTCCAGATTTCCTCCACAGTGCTCCTTGATGCTTATTTACTATTTCTTCTGGTGGCAATCCTGATTGAAGCATGCAGGGGTAGGATAGTTCCAGCAGTTTTCTTCCTGTTTAATCAATTCATGTATTTTCCCGAGACTTTTTCCATTATTCTCCTTCCTTGATTCACCTCATGCAGCTCATTAGGGATTCATAGCCCCGTTCAGTGCCCCCCTGTCGCTGGAGCTCCTGGCAGTACATCCTCCCTCCCCATTCACCCTCCGCCAGGCGCACACAGAGCATCCCAGAGATCACCAGGGAGAGGGGCAGATCAGGAACCCGCTGAGGACAGGGTTTTCAAAAGCCTTCAACTCCAAATGAATTCTGTCACTGCTGCTGAAGTTCAAACAAAGGTGTCTTGCAGAGGCTGAGTTTCAGAACCGGTGGCTGCTGCTGAGTGTTTTCCCATTCCCTGTTGATGTCATTTCTCCATGCCTGGATCTAGACTGCACACCCCACGAGCATGCAGTTACAGCGCACGGGTGCGGAGCTGAGAAGAACGTGCCCAACGCAACCTAATTCTCTTTTCCTTCCTCTTTCACTGCCGCAGCTGAAGAATAAATTCATGAAGAAGCTGCCTCGTGACGCTGAGGCCTCCAACGTGCTGGTCGGGGAGGTGGATTTCCTGGAGAGCCCCTTCATTGCCTTCGTGCGGCTGCAGCAGGCGGTCATGCTGGGAGCTCTCACCGAGGTCCCTGTTCCCACACGGTAAGGAAACCCAGCCCCCAGGCAGGGCACCAGATAGAGAACCTGCACTGCCACCTGGTACAGGAAAAAAAAACAGGCCAGAAGGTGTTCTCTACTGCTGTCCATCCCGTCAGAGATGGTGGTGTAAAGTAAGAAAACTCGCTGAAGCTGCTTCATTGTTTTCGGGTCCCGAGTTTGGTTATAAGTAAACCATTACACAAACACACTGACTTAACAACCCAGCAGTAAAGGGCACTGTCAGTGTCAAATTGAAGTCCTGGGGCTTTTTTCCTGCCCCTTCTGTNCACGGTAAGGAAACCCAGCCCCCAGGCAGGGCACCACATAGAGAAACTGCACTGCCACCTGGTACAGGAAAAAAAAAAACAGGCCAGAAGGTGTTCTCTACTGCTTTCCACCCCGTCAGAGATGGTGCTGTAAAGTAACAAAACTCGCTGAAGCTGCTTCATCGTTTTCGGGTCCTGAGTTTGGTTATAAGTAAACCATTACACAAACACACTGACTTAACAACCCAGCAGTAAAGGGCACTGTCAGTGTCAAATTGAAGTCCTGGGGCTTTTTTCCTGCCCCTTCTGTACAGATCCCAGATTCCCTCTGCACATTTTTGCTGTACATGTTATGCCTCTTCAGCTCAGATCAAATGGAAGATTCAATTCTGGCCCTCCTGGGGCAAAAAAAAAAAAAATCAGGTGAACTGGGACATACAATTCTACTGGAGCTTTTTGCTTTGTAATGCATAATGGCTCAAGGAAAAATGTCAGAGAAATATTTTATTTATTGTGACTCATGTTGCAGATTAATCTCGGTCTCACAGATACCAATATATCTTGTGTTCTTAAATATTTGAAGTCACTGCTTGCATATGCCTGTCCTGTCTAAGCTGCCCTATGTGAATTCAGGGCAATATCACAGCTCTTGTATGGAGTGGAAGTTAATGGCTGTTGGAATCCCTGCCTCTTTCTGTGTACCAAACAAAGGGAAAAGAGCTAGCTTTGCTCTTTAGTGGTAGCAGTGTTTGCATTTCGTGGAGTTTCATTGAGTGGTTTCTTACAGCCACATCCGCAGCAGTCTGTACACACTGGGTATTCAGGTGAGAGTGCGGGGACCCAGATGTGGCTTCATTTTTTAGCAGGTTGTTCATTCCTCGACATTCCTGGCCTCTGTGTGCTTCAGTATTTCAGCTTCCAACTCTAATCCCACTGGCTGTTTTTTAAACATATCTCCAAGTTCTTTTCAGAAAGTTGTAAGATTAGGTGTTGTTTGCTGTGGTGGTGGGAGCCAGGAAGTTAGATCCAGGATTTCTGGACAGCCTCATTACTCAGTAGCAATAATCGAGGCAGTATGTCCTTCCATGCCAGCATTTTTCCCAGGAAATAGTATTATCCATTTGCTGTTCTCCAAAGCAAATACTGGCCTAATCAAAGCAGGAAGGCTCATTAGGTGGCTTTCATGAGTGATGAAGAGCCATTTGCCATGGCTGCATCCTAGGAAATTCAATCAAGGAAATCCCCTCAGGGCCAGGAGGAGCTGCGGTGGAACATCTCCGGAACGCCACAGTCCTGCACTCAGAGCCCGCAGACTCCGCAGGACACTGGGGCTGGAGCCTCTGGCGTGCCCAGCCTTCTCTCCTGTGGGGCTTCTCCTTCAGTTTTGTTAAATTGCTGATTCCCTGGTAAAACTGCGGGCGCCCCGTGGTCCCAGCTGGGTGCTGTGCAGCCTCCCGGGGTTTCTAACGTTTGGGTGTTGGTGTGGGCCGGGTCTCTCAGTACTGGCAGTGTGCCCTGTGTCTGCCTCTGTGCTGGTTTTAGGTAGGGCAGGAGGGTTCAACACTCAGGTTTTGGCTCAGGGCTAATCCAGCCCCTCTGTCTGGGGTGCCCCATTAGGTGAACTTTTCCTGCTCTTAATAACTGCAGGTAGAAAAGCACAGAATGGTTTGTGTTGGAAGGGAAGGAACTCAAAGATTGTCTCGTTCCTGGCGTGGGCAGGGACACCTTCCACTATCCCAGGCTGCTCCAGGCCCCATCCAACCTGGCCTTGGACACTGCCAGGAATGGGACAGCCACAGCTTCTCTGGGCACCCTGTGCCAGCACCTCACCACCCTCACAGGGAAGAATTTCTTCCTAATATCCAGTGTAACCGTGCCCTGTATCAGTGGGGAGCCATTCCCCCTTGTCCTGTCACTCCAGGCTCTTGTCAGAAGTCCCTCTCCAGCTCTCCTGTAGCCCTTTTAGGCACTGGAAGGGGCTCTGAGGTCTCCCTGAAGCCTTCTCTTCTCCAGGCTGATCACCCCCAGCTCTCCCAGCCTGGCTCCAGAGCACAGGGGCTAGTAACAGAAAAATAAGGGATATGCAGTTGGAATAGGGATATCCCCAGCCTTTCCTGAGTTTTCTTTTTACTGGTCAGATTGAAAAAAAATCTTTAAGGCCTTTGGTTTTCTTGTGTCAAATTTAATCCCACAGTACTTGGGACTCCTCGTTTGGGGAAGCCCTGAGCTGGCAACATGGCTTGGGAATGGCTTTGTATTTTCATCAGACCAGTGCCTAATTGTGTGTTCAAGGCTGCTGTTTAATGCAATGAAGATGGGGAGAAAGATGGGGAACGAGCCAGGATAAGATGTTTTTTGGAGGTAAGCTGCACAGACTTGCACAGTCTGGTGTGCAGAGCTGGGAAAGGCTGGTGTCTGCAGGTCTCAAACGAAGTGAAGTAACTTGCCCAAAGGCCGCTTGGGAAGCGAGGGGCAGATCCAGGAGTCTGGTCCTGGCCTCCCGAAGGAGGCTTTTCACTGCTTTTCCTCCAGGACTTGGCTGGGATTCCTTTGTTCAGGTGCCTTTAACCCTTATGGAGTCGCTATTCTAGCGATGCATTGCGAGAAACAATTTGTTACTACATCTGAGAGACCGTGAGCTTGGTGTAACCTCACATTCCTTGCCTTGGAGCATTATTAGCAATGTTAAGTATCAGAAACCGGCACTGGATAACTCAGCATGTGTTATGTGCAGCAGGGAGGAATTCTCCAGTGGCCTTCAGCAGAGGAAGAGGAGGAGTACGGTACAGCTAAGAGTGAGGGCTTTTGTAGCTGGAAATGTTCATAACTGAACGATAATAAATCTGTGCAGACATAATCGAGTTCAGGCCACTAAAATGCATGAATGTGTTTGTGTTTGTAATGTTTGGCCCGTGAAAAGATCGTGTTCTACCCACTGAAGGCAGTTCTGAGCTGAATTAGGACAAAGAATTTGGAAAATGCCAGACTCCTTGTTTTCAGGAGGGTTTTAGTAGTGCAGGAGCATTCAGGTGCTGCTGCTCTGTGCTGGAAAAGAGCCAGCTGGCTGGAGTTATGGCAGAAGAGGTTATGAAAGTGCCTGGTCCTCCAGGAAAACCAGGAGAATGCCAAGCAGCAACTCCTGAAGTTATTAACCTCTTTTTTTTATTTTTAATATTAATATGTTTGGCTAATTTGCATCCTGGAGTGTGGAAAGAGTTGGCTGGGGAACAGTTTTTCTTGAATGTTATTTTGTAAGAACCAGTAAAGCAGGGAAAGTTCCAGGAGGTGGGAGGAGAGCAGAGGACATGACCTGGGCGTGTGTGGCTTACTCACCTCCCTGTGAACCTCAAGTAAAACACTCAAACGCCTGTGAGGAACTTGATTAAGAAGTGTTATGGAGTAATGCCAGTCAATATGTATTTATGGATCCTGTCCTACTAACTTGCTGCCTTTTTTCTTTTAGGACTCTAGATTCTTTCAAACAGAAACTACTTGTTTGGATATAATACTCCTCATAAACCATTTAACTTAGTACCTCATCATATTTGAGTTAGGGACATAAAATAATATTTAATCTAATCCTTGGAAGGGGATAGGTGCTTCTGGTGAGGTTATTTCATCTGTATGTTTGCACTGACAAAGTTTTCATGTCCTGGTGATTTTTAAACCCTTCAGCAGTGACTTGGATACAGTTGCTGCCCAAAGAGACCACGTGAAAAATGAAATGACCAGGGCCAGGTTGGACAGGGCTTGGAGGAACCTGGCTGGTAGAGGGTGTCCCTGCCCACAGCAAGGGACTGGAAGTAGATGGCTTTTAGGATCCTTTCCAGCACAAACTGTTCTGTGATTCTGTGAAACAAATCCCCATGGAGGTGGACAGGCTTTCGTGGTGCACAGGGCACGGTGGGCCACAGGACGGAACCTCTGCTCCGAAGTTAGCTTGAGGCACTGGCAGCCTCCAGATCTCCAGCAAGGACCGCCATTTTTAAACTCAAATTTCTGTCTAAGTGTTGTGTAAGTAATAAGAAGTTTGTTTTACCATCCTTAGTGGGAACAATCTCTTGGTTTTGTCAGATTTCTCTTCATTCTGCTGGGACCAAAGGGCAAAGCCAAGTCCTATCATGAGATCGGCCGAGCCATTGCCACGCTGATGTCGGATGAGGTACGTGTCTTGGGAAATGTGTCCTGTGGGAAATGGCTTCTCCCAAGTAACAGTGTCCTTCCTCCAGTCTGGTCAACAGCAAGGAGCATTCACATAAAGCTGCAATATCCGCGTTACCTCCTAATTCCAAATCTGTTGACGTAATTATTACGTCTATTTTTTAAAAGTGTGACTCCAGGAGGGGTTTGTCCACTGTGTGTATTTTCCTGCTAGCAATCACTTTTTCATATTAATTGAGAATTAATTGTTGAATTTATTCTGTCGTGGTCTGCCCCTTGTGTCCCATCCCAGTATCCCGCAGCCAGGGATATCCAGGCAATGCCCACAGGATGGTTTCCCCCGGGTCACGGTGCTGGGTGTGGCAGTGTGTCCCGAGCACTGGCAATGTTTCTGTGTCAGTCAGGAGCAGCTGGCCACTCCTCGCTGCCATGGCTGGGCTTTCAGGATTCATTTACAGCTCGTTTCTCCCCGCGTCCCTGGGGCTCTGCGCGCCGGGGCTCATTCGCATTAACTTTGCTCCTTGGCATTGCTTCGTTCTCCTACGGTTCCTTAATTACAGCTCGGCTGCTCCCAGCTCTCCTGCTTTCTGTCACTCGGTGCTCTGCTTCCCATAGCCCCAACTCCCTTCCTGCCACCACCTCGTCTGTCACATGCGCTGATCCACCTCCTCTCCACACAGTCCAGAAGATTCTTAGAAAATTCAGCATTAATGCTTTTTTTCCCCCCCTTCTCTCATTTGTTCTTCATTATTAATACCAAGCCTTTGACTAAAACTAATTTATGATGTTGTTTTTGAGTAAATATTGTCATCAGTTCTGTGTCACAGGGTTGAAAATGAGTCTAGGTTTGATAGACTGAAGTAGGTGACTTTGTCAAAGTGTCCTCTCAAAGTATAATTCAAAGTCCTCACGTAGAGGAAAACTTTTTGCACTGAAGAAATAGATAATTGCTCTACTAACATTTTTAAAGGTTAGAAATAGATGTTTTGCTTAAAATGAGATACATGCCTGCAAGGAAAGAATCTCTGTTGTTATCCAGCCAAAGGAAGGGGCTTTCTGAGGGTCACACCTCCTTGTGCCACATGTCCTGATACTTCTTCAGAGGTTTCTGAGAAGGAATGAAGTTGATTTTGTAGAACTCAGCAGCTGCTTCTGGAGTCAGGGCCACAGAAAATGCAAACCTTTTCCACAAGGAGTCTCCTTTCCCTGCAGGTATTCCATGACATTGCCTATAAAGCCAAGGACCGTCAGGACCTGATCGCAGGCATCGATGAATTTCTGGATGAAGTCATTGTGCTCCCCCCTGGGGAATGGGATCCAGCCATTAGGATAGAGCCCCCCAAGTCTCTCCCTTCTTCGGATAAGAGGTAACAGCAGGAGAGGGGCTCTGTGGCAAAGGACAGCGGGCATGAGGTGTGGAAAGGGGATGGGAAGAGCCGATGTTTTGGTAGTGCCAGGTGCCTGGAGTGACCTGCACCTGTCTGTCACTATTTAGAAAGTCCTGGAGATATTTTCAGGCCTCCCTTAGGAGGTGGAGGGAGGATGTTCCTGGAAGTCCGTACCTTTCGAGGTGATGTTGTAGGCACGCAGTAACATAGCTGGTAGTCAGCCGGGCTCTTCAGGGTTCTTCTTGGTCCTGGTGACACGCCGTGTCCTTGCCTAGGAAGAACATGTACTCTGGTGGGGAAAACCTGCAGATGAACGGAGACACGCCCCACGACGGGGGGCACGGCGGCGGCGGCCACGGCGACTGCGAGGAGCTGCAGCGGACGGGCAGGTCGGTGACACCCCCGCAGTGCTTCCCTTGCCAAAGCATTCCCGTGGACTGGCTGTACAGGCTGAGGTGTGAACCCAAAAGGTGTCCTGGGGGCTTTTCGTGCCCTGAGTGAGGCTGGCTGAAGGGTTCTGAACGCCCGGCTCCAGCAGATGGCAACATGCCGTGAATCGGATGCTCATTAAATGATAAAGAGCCCTTAGAAAGGGTAGAAGGCCCAGGTAGGTGCTGCTGTTGGGAGCCTGTGAAGTCAGGTGGTAAGGGACATAAACATGGCAGGGACAAGCCTCACTTAATCCGTTTGGATTGCTGAAGGGATGCCTTAGCCAAAAGCAGAGATGTTCCCTTTTCTGGACCTTAGTGTTGCAGTTGGATTGCACAGCTGAAGGCTTTTATGGGATAGAAATAGAGACGGTAACAGTGCCCCAGGCCCTGCTCTGTGCTTTATTACTCTGCTTTGTGCCATGTAAAAGTGGGAATACAGCTCAGGTGGCCGTGAAACAGCGAGCTCAGCGTTGCAAGATGAGTGCACAGGGCTTCATGGTGGCTTTGTGCCATCCCTCCCTCTCTGTATCTTTGTTTTCAGTTCTAGTTCTAGTCTAAATTCTAGGAGAAAAGTCCGAAAGTCTTCACACCGCATTGGTGTGTGCAGGGCAGTGGAGCATCCTGATTTGGGGTCAGAAGGTGGTGTGTGCTTGTCTGCCACAGTGTCTGTGCAGTCCTGGCAGGTGGGGAGCTGTGAGCAGGGGAGCAAGAGGCTAAACAGACATTTTTCATGCTGGCAGGGTTGGCATCACATGGAGTTTATAAAACTTAAATACTGTCTTTTCTGTGATCATACAGAATGTGCAGGTCTGCAAGTGGGTTCTTTTGTTGTCCAGGAATATTTCCCCTGTGTTTTTACTGCTTGTTCTTTTGCTGGTTATTAATTTGAAGCATTTTTCCGTGCAGCGGTTTGTTTGGCTTGCCCAGCCACGGTATCTGCCATGTGGAGAAATTCAGGCAGGGATTTAGACCAGAGTTAATTTTTTTTTTCATTACATCAACTAATATATTTGTGGGGAAAAAAACAACAGATGAGCTTCCTGAAATACAAACTGTAGTGGTCTGTTTCAGTAGAAGTATGGCTTGTGATCCTGAAATTTGTCTCCTTGCAGTTGCATCAGATGTTTGAGATATTATCTTTCCTTATAACATTCTCTCTGAGATCCCTGGGCCGCCACAGCTGCAGTAACACTGTTTGTAATGTGGTGGTCTCACTCCTTTGAGATAATACTTCATTGCTGGCAGTGTCTCTGAGGTGACTTCCACTGTGAAACATCTTACACAACTCTCCTTTTGTTTGTCCCTGCAGATTCTGTGGGGGCTTGATCAAAGACATCAAGAGGAAAGCACCGTTCTTCGCCAGCGACTTCTACGATGCTTTAAATATCCAGGCCCTCTCAGCCATCCTCTTCATCTACCTGGCCACTGTCACCAATGCCATCACTTTTGGGGGATTGCTTGGGGATGCTACGGAGAACATGCAGGTGAGCAAAAGCTTTCAGAACCAAGGAATAGAGCACTTGACTTTTCCTGTCTGGTCGGAGCAGCGTTCGGGCACTGGCAAAGCTGGAATTCTTGGTACAATAATGGAAGTGTTCTGTGTTTTCACTGCTTTCTCTGCTGCTGTGGCTGTCCTTTGACAAACTGTACAGCAGTTCCTTATATGGTGAATAAAAGCAGGCCCAAGAGACAGAGAGGTCTTTGCTCCTTCTGTAGAGAGAAGCTCCTCTCATCTGCTCTCAGTTGTACCATTTTAGTCCTATTAAGTTTGCTAAGTCTGAAGCCTCTGCCTGGTTTCTACAAGAGCTGGGCTTTGGCCTCTCTGGTGAAAAGAAAATCCCACAATAATTAGGGAAATGAGTAACACAGGAGAAAAATGTCAGGTCTTTAGAAAGATAAATTTTGTAGTAGGGGGAGGTCACATGCTGAGAACCAGCCACATATCCATGGATCAATGGCTTAGCTCAGGCTAAAGAGAAGGGATTCTCTGTTAACAGTGCTGTAGGTGCTTTGTGTTAGTGGAATAATAGGAAAAGTAGGAGGTTGTATTTAGATAGTCCAGTTCAGTCAAATCGCCTAGCAATGATTAAGCTCATAATGACAGTGACTGAATTATTAATTCTTGCAGGTTTAATTAAGTCAAACATAGGAAATGAGGGCACATATCTGGAACCCTGCTCTCCCCTGTGGTGAATGAGAAAGGCTAGAGCAAGATCCAGCAGCCTGTGCAGTGCCCAGCTCCCCTCTCTCCTGTACAAACAGTTTGCCTTTTCTGAGATTCGTGGAAATCAGGAATGGAGAGGCCTTCAGGTCCCACCAGTGAACTACACTGGACTGTCATGAGGTAGCAGAGCAAAGCCTGTCTGCTCTGCACAAGGTGCCGTCATTAAATTAGAGGGGGAAGGGGAAATGTTACCTGATTCCAAATCTAGTTCGACTTGAGAATCACTTGATTGTGGCCAAAAGTCTCAAGAGCACTTAACTATCATGTAGCACAAAACCCCCGGACCGCAGTATTTTTGGGGCTGCTACATCACAGTGCACGTGTCTAGTTGGTTGTAAACAGCGATGTGGCTGCTGCTGGGGCAGGCACTGAGCATGGCCCATCCCTGCTCCCTGTCCCCAGAGCTGCCCCAGCCAACACTTCCTTCACAGCTCGCTCCTGAGTTTTGTGTTTGCAAGAAAGGACGCTATTCTTAGCTACAGATGCGTGGAAGAATGCAGGGAGAAGAGATTCCAGATGCTTTGGCCATGAGGGCCCTCTCCATGAGTAATACAAGAGGAGTGGAGGGGATCAGCTGTGTGAAGGCTGTTCCTTGCCCTGGGATGGTTTGACTCATCCTTACAAGTCCCCCACAGGCAGCCAGCCTATTGCTTTCCTCAGTGTAAACACCGCCTCGTGTCTTCTCAAGGGAGAGAGACACAAAACTGGATTTCAATTCTTGCAGTACCCCCGATGAGTCAGGAAGGCTGCAGCCCCATCCCTGCAGCATAGGTGGAAGGGAGGCTCAGCACCTGTGTTTGTCCTGAGCAGCTCTGGCCTGTGTGGCACCAACGGGGTGGGAGCTGCAGGGGAGGCTCTCCCCAGGTCGTGGGGAGGTGCAGCACAGCAGAAGCACTTGTTTAGAGAGGGCTCTCCTGCAGCAGTGACCCTCTCCTGTATCCCTGCAGGGCGTGTTGGAGAGCTTCCTGGGCACGGCTGTCACCGGCGCCATATTTTGCCTTCTGGCTGGTCAGCCCCTCACCATTTTGAGCAGCACGGGACCCGTCCTGGTCTTTGAGCGGCTCCTCTTCAATTTCAGCAGGTGAGTGTGTGGCGGGAGAGGGCAGGAATGTCCCACACAGAGGAAACCCCAGCCAGGGAATGAGCTGCCTGCTGCTGGGGACGGAGGGGATTTAGTGCACAAAAAAAGACATCTCGTTCCTTGGTGAGATCCAGTGCAATCACATCAGGGATTTTCCCAGCACGCATGTCCCGAGGCGCTGCCCAGTGTGTGGCTGCCTGTCTCTGTGGGGCCTCCTGAAAAAAAAAAAAAAACCTTGGCTGCTTCAGTCCTCCGTGAGGAATTTGCTCTAGTTGCAGTGTGCTGCTTTTCCCAATCACTACTTCTCTGACTCCCATAGAAGCAAAGAAATTAATCCCACTCTTCACTAACAAAATCCCATGGGTCTCGAGGTTGTGAAAAATTTGTCCAGTAGTCATCTGAAGTAATCACTATTATTTATGAAAGCAAAAATGTCTGTGGTAGAAACAGCCTCCAGACTTGTGTTCCTACACATAGGGAGGGATGTGGGCTAGAAAAAAATGGCTGGAAAATTAGATTATCCCAGGGAGGTAAACTGGAAGCTATCAAAGGGGGTAGAGGGTTCCACAATGGAGCAAGAAGGGCCGCCTTCCTTTTCTTCCTTCATCTGGAATAAATGAATAGAGTCAGGAATGGACACGGTGCACCTGTTGGCGTCTGGCAGGCATGACAAAGCCCAGGTGCAGCAGGAAAAAAGCAAGATGGAAAAGCACTTTGTACTGTTTTGGGAGGGAGAAGGTGGTTATTTTTAACCTGAGGAGCAGGTGGTGGTTATAAAAGCCATTGTCCTAACAACCTGCCAGAGCAGAAAGGCAGGAGTTATCAAAGCAAGTCTTTCTTACAAGGAAATTGCAACTAAATACTTTGATTTTTCACTAATGCTTTTGTGGTTACAACATGCTGTTCCCTGCTAGTGAGGCCGGTTTTGCCTTTTTTTCCTTGTATACATTCTCTGTATTCTTCACACATATATTTATAGCTCTGTAGTCTATTGTATTAGTGACTAGTTTTCCCAGTACTTTTCCATGGCCTTTCCCTAGGCAGAAAGACAAAAAGTCCAGAGCTCCAAACCCTGGGAAGTACAAGGCTCTGTGCTGTCATGGTTCTTCCTGGGAACCGAGGCCGAGAACAACTCTTCAAGATACATTCTCATGGACAAAGTACAGTTAGTGCTGAAGGGAACTCCAGAAAAGGGGCTTGACCTGGGGGGAATTGCATCACCACTTGTCCTCCTAATTGGTGCTTTTTATTAATTATGCTAATTTCCTAAAGCCTGAAAAATGTACTCACCCCTGGGGAGAGGGGTGGGTGGTGGGGTTTTGTGGACATCTTTCCATAACTGCCTCTGGAGGCCTTCCAAGAAAGACCTCCTTTTATATTACCTCCTTACTAAAATTATCTCAAGTTTCGGTTCAAGGTTGGGGAAAAGGCAACACTAGGAGCAAAAGTAGAAAAACTTCCCCTCTTCCCATCTCCTGACTCATTTAAAGTGTGACTCCGGTGTGTGTCTGAAAAGATCCCTAAAAACACCTTGAGGACCCAGCCGTGCATCTCACCTCGGGTGCTGTGTGGTGCTGGTGCCAGGGACCAATCCTACAGGACACAGTGCTTTTCCACCTGCTCTGTCAGCCTCAGAAGTGCTGCAGGCATTTGAGGAGTAAAAGCCAAAATAATAGAGTTTAAAATTTTTTAAGTTCTTCAGTGGTGTGGAGTCAGTGTACCTGGGTTTCTGCCAGATGCCTTCAGATGGATGGGACCTCCTGCCCCCTCAGCCACTGATTCCAGATATTTTGGAGTTGTCGCTCGGGTCTTGTATTTTTATTTTTATTTTTTCTCTTCTCTTTTTCTAAATCACTTTGTTTCTTACTTGCTCCTTATCCTCTTCCAGGTCAGGGCTTCTGGCTTCCAGAGAATTACAGCTGGCTGAGCCTGCCAGTCCCACCACTTCTTGCCTCCTTCCCCAGAACAGGCAGTGCCCTTCCTGGCCGGTCCTTACCTGCTCCAGTGTTTCCTTTAGGCACTTTTTCATTCCTGAAAGCCCACCTTTGGGCTCTGTGCCGGCACAGCACCTTAGCCTCGAGCAGCAAACAAGGGGCCATGGTTCCCAGGAGGGAACGATGCCGTTGGGTGCGTGGTTCTCCACACGCTGCCATTCCCAGCCCCAGGGTTTGTCGTAGAATCCTAGAGTATCCCAGGTTGCAAAGGACCCATAAGGATCAGCGAGTCCAGCTCTCTGCACCTGGCAAGACTCTACCTAAAACTAAGCCATATGGCTGAGAGCACTGTCCAGATGCTCCTTGGACTCCGTCAGGGTAGGTGCTGACCGCTTCCCTGGGGAGGCTGTTCCAATATCCAGCCACCCTCTGGGAGAAGATCTCCCCTTCATGTCCATTTGCAACTTCCTCTGACCCCGCGTAATTCCACGTAGCATCTGCTTTGTACTTGCTGGTTTTACCTAACCCGGTGTTTTCCTTTCTTGCCACCCTTGTCCTGTTGCAGAGACAATGATTTTGACT
This sequence comes from Bombycilla garrulus, assembly GCA_013400315.1. Lineage (NCBI taxonomy): Eukaryota > Metazoa > Chordata > Aves > Passeriformes > Bombycillidae > Bombycilla > Bombycilla garrulus. The sequence continues at coordinate 65,653 of VXBU01005814.1, forward strand.
ACCTGGAGTTCCGCCTCTGGATTGGCCTCTGGTCAGCCTTCCAGTGTCTCATTCTCGTGGCCACTGACGCCAGCTTCCTGGTCAAGTACTTCACCCGCTTCACCGAAGAAGGATTTTCCTCACTGATCAGCTTCATCTTCATTTATGATGCTTTCAAGAAGATGATCAAGCTGGCAGATCATTATCCCATCAACTCCCAGTTCAAGGTGGACTATATCACGCATTACTCTTGTGCCTGTAAACCACTAGATCCAGGTAAGGGAGTGTTCATTACCTGTCCATTCGTAGGCAGGAGGTGGCCTTTGCTCTCTTTTTCCCTCGTGCTGCAGCCGAGATAATAGGTAGATTATTCCTTCTTTATCAGTTGCCTTCAGATATCCTGTCTTAGTCTCAGGAAGCTGAGAGGTAAATTTCATCCCAAGTGGAATGTCAGTGTTGCAGCAGACTTCTCATTTGGGGTGGAAATGAGCCAAGACACAGATTCTTGTTCAACAGCATGACAAGGGTCCCAGTTTATTCTTCTCTACAGCTTAGCCATCCTGACTCTGACTGCAGCACGCTCCTACTGTTGGCTTCCCTGGCAGACTGACTGCAGGTATTTCCTGTTCAACCACGACCGCACACATTTGCGGACTCTGACTACAGGCTCCAGCTGCAGGCCCCTCACTGACCTCACCACAGGTCTTTTACAGCAGCAACTCTTTTCTTTATTTCATCCATCCTCTGGTTCCTTCTTCCTCCAGGTTCTCCCCCATCCAGCCAACCCACCCCTTTTATCACACTTCTCTTTATTAGTTGCAGCTGTGACCCATTAGGGGCAAGGCTGTTCCTTGTCTTTGCTAGTTAGTACAACTTGCGAGGTCACCTGTAGTCCCTTCTTGTCCACCTCCATGTCGGCATAGCTGGCCTTCCTGGAACTCCTCCCGAGAGCATCCCTGACCAGTGGAGAAGCTGTTTCCTCAGCCATGTCTCCTTGCATCCCTGTAGCTGTAAGTTCCAAATGGCATTCCTCCAAGAGTTCCACAAAGGGACAGAAGTCGTGGCCGGGTCACTGCTGTGCACTGAGGTCGCTGCCATGGAGCTCAGGTCACTCCCGTTTCAGGAGTGGGATTTATTCAAGGCGTTACACAAACCTGGGTGGTTCCCACCTCCTGGCTGCCTGGATGAGAGGGAAAGCACAGACAATTCCCTCCCTTCCAAGAAGGGCGGCGTATCCGAGGGCAGCCTATCTGGAGGACAGCCTATCTCTCCCGGGGCGTAGCCCGAGGGGCGTGGGCTGCGCGGCAGATAGTGACAGTGTACCCGTTGCTCTGGGAACAAAGGGTTACAAAACCCAAATCCAAACGGAGAGACGCTGGCTGGACCATTAGGGAAGCGGAGACCACTCCTAGGATCCCAAAAACAATGGGCAGTGAGTAAGAAACATGGTCTGTGCCCAGAATAAAGCGCAGGTTATCTCGGCGCACCTGTCCAACCGGAAAAGCTGCTGGCTGCTCCTCGCAGTTGTCGGGAGCAGGTTCCCTGGGGGCTGGGTGCCTGCCTGCCCTAAACACGGCATCTTGGCGAGCACGTGGATGCTGGTCTGATTCTGCCTCCACTGGAATGGCAGAGTGGTTTCCTTTTTGAAACTAGGACGATGGGAATGGTCAGTGCCAAACTGGAAGTCTCCGCTTCCCGTTGAAACACTTGTGGCTCTCCAGACATCCAAGTGGAAAAAGTTTATTTATGCAAAACCTTGATAAGCCATGGGGACAGGGGCCATGAGCCCATTTACAGGAAGGATTGCATTTCTAAATGAAATTTCAAATTCATGATTTCCTAATGCTGCAGAAGCCATAGGGAATGCTGCTCCTTCTTTCAAAGAAGTTATCCCTATCCTCTTGATTTCAATTGCTTGCTCTTTTTTTCTTTCTTTTAATTCAAAACTCTGTTTAGGCTGGACACTGAAAGGCATTTTGCTTTTCTGGATATCTTTGGCATTGTAGTTGGATTTGAAATTAATCATTAGGAGTGTTCTGTGGGTATTTAATTTAATCCAGAAATCATTAGAAAAATATTGGAAAGCTATGAAATATTATATTGTCTGTCTGGTGTTTTGTGGGTTTTTTTTTCACCATCAACTCAAAATATAATCCCAGTTGGGTTTGTGTTGAGTTTCACTTAACCTTTTCTTTTTCTGTTTTGTGAGTGATTGATGATTGAGGCTTTTGAGTCTCTCTGAAACACTTGTGACTCACTTTTCTGCAGCAAAGGGGTGGGAAACAGCTTGACAGAGTCAAGAAATTATTTAATAATTGGAATTGGCTTTCCTTCCTGACTGTTTCCTGAATCCTGCTCACCATTTTGCCTTTTTTCTTTTCTCTTGCAGTTAATAGCTCATTTCTTAACAGGACCATGGTGCTGTCAGACTATGAGCTGGCCTCTCCCTCCTCTGAGCTGGTGAGTTCCCCTTGGGAAGGCAGGGATCACACGGACTGCAGTCTTGCGGTGCCACTGTGCTGGCGAGCTCTGGGTAATGAGGAGAGAGAAGCGGGGCTCGATGGATCCCATCCACATCGGGGGGAAGGAGGCTGAGACACAGAGTAACAACCCTTTTTAGTCAGACACCTGCAGGAAAATGGTCTCACCCAAGCCATTCTGTGATTCCATGACTTTGAGCTTCTGCGTGATGCCTCCCTGTTCCTCTTGGGTATTCTGTCGCAGTTCCTGTCCCTACATGGGGGGCGGAGTGTACACAGCCTTGTAGAAACATTCCTTTCTTTTCTGCAGGACAACACCACCATTGACTGGGCAGCTCTGACAGCCAAGGAGTGCTTGAAGTATGGGGGTCAGCTTGTGGGCAACAACTGTGACTATGTCCCTGACATCACCCTCATGTCTTTCATCCTCTTCTTTGGCACCTACACCTGCTCCATGGCCCTGAAGAAATTCAAGACCAGTCGCTACTTTCCCACCACTGTAAGTATCTCCTGTCAGTCTTTCTGAGGGCACAGCCTTCCTTTTGGAGTTGCTGTCCTGCGCACAGGGAGGGATGCTCTGCAGGAAAGCCGGGTTGCACTGGTTGGGATAAAAATACGACTGATTGTTGGATGTGGTTATCAGAGGTATGGCTGGGATTGCTCCCAGTGGTTCTGCAGAGCACAGGTAGGGCAGCGAAGGAGCCAAGAGGAGCCGTAACCTGTAACCTGTCTGGGTCATGTGGCAGGGATGTTAAAGGTGCTGAAGTCCACCCTTCCAAGCTTACAGGCACGTCTCAGGTGCATCGGTCTGTTTAGTCCCCTGGTGAGGCTCCCAGGCCAGGCGTGAGCCGGCATTCTTGTGTGTGCCAAAGCCATTTCTCTCTGAGACTGCCCCGTTTCTGGCATTCTGACACACAGGGATTTATCCTGCATGGATGTTTACTGCTGCACTGTATTACAATTGAACCTCTCTTATTTTTAATAAAAAGGAAACAAATTCCATCTGGGCTGGAATGCAGCTCAATTTATCTGTAGCCATGCGAACCCAGGAAACCTGGAAGGAACAACAGTTCTGGAAAGCTCACACAGTTCCAGGCTAGCACAGTGGCTCCTGTCTGGTTAAATTCTGGGGTCTGATCAGTGGCAGCTCTAAGTTGTTGTCTTGCAATGACTTCAGGAGAGCTGCAGTCCTAGGGATTTAGCTGAGAAGCCTGGTTTGTTTTCCTGTCTGCTTAGTTTGACTTATTACTTGAACAGCAAACAGTGTAATCTCTGCCAGTCCTTCGGAGTATCTAATCTGTGGAAGTTTGTGTTGTTTCACTGCTTCCATTTAGGCTTTCAGAAAACACAGTAAACTACCAAGGCATGTGTGGCAAATGACACTGGACATGATGGTGGGCATATCTGTGGGAGAAGAAACTATGAGTTTGTTTTGCTAGGGTTTCTCATGCAGACACTAAAGTGTGGGTGAGATGGTGTTTGGTGGTGCTGACTCCTGTGGTTATGATACTGCGTCTCTTTCAGGCCCGGAAGCTCATCAGTGACTTTGCCATTATCCTGTCCATTTTGATTTTCTGTGGAATAGATGCCCTGGTTGGTGTGGACACACCAAAACTAATTGTGCCAAGTGAATTTAAGGTATGTTGTTTTCAGCATGTTTGCTGGCTTTTGGAAGAGGTTCCTTTTCCCTTGCACCTGCCCTGTATGGAATGAATTGCCCTCAGAGTGGGAATGTAGTCAGTGGTCTGGAAAGGGCTGGTTTACTCAGAGGGTTGGGATGCTTTTTGTTAGCATCGTTTTAATTGGCTGGTTTATCTCCTAAATTCTGTCTCCATACTTGGAGCCTTTGACTGGTGTTAATGGGAAGGAGGAAATTGCCACAAACTTGAAGTGTCTCCTTGGAGCTGCATTTCTGGAAGCAAGCCTGGCTTTCGAGATGTCATCACCCCTGTATTGCACTTCTAACTCAGGCTTTCTTTTCCTTGCCCTTCAAAGCCGACCAGTCCCGAGAGGGGTTGGTTTATCCCACCTTTCGGAGGGAACCCGTGGTGGGTGTACCTGGCAGCAGCCATCCCTGCCCTGCTGGTGACCATCCTCATCTTCATGGACCAGCAGATCACCGCCGTCATCGTCAACAGGAAGGAGCACAAGCTCAAGGTGGGTGTGCCTTGTGCCTGGACCTGTCACCTTCCTCCCTTGTGGACACGAGCCTGTTCCCTGCTGGTAAGCAGGAAAAGTGGCTTTGTGGCCAGTGCTGCACAGTGCTGTCAAATGTGAACAATAAGCTGGAGAGATCCGGGCCATACCAAGGGCATAGCCCCAGTTGGATGTTATTTAAAGAGCTGATATGTAACAGTCTAAGATGTAGTCATGTTTTTAAAACAAACTTTCCAGACCGGTGCTATGCAATTTTTCATGCCTGCAGGGTTCTTTTTCCTTTCCCTGCACGGTCGGTTCTATTGAAAAATATTAAATTCCTGTAAAAGAGGATTCTCCCTTCCTGCTAACAGGGCACATTTCAAGTGGTCTGGACCGTGGGAGTAGTGGCTCCCTCAAAACACAGGTAATGTGTAATTTAAGACCATCCTGAGCCCAGCCTGGAGCAGAGAGTTGAAATACCAGGGAATGGGAAAGGTTTCTTGTGCACAGTGATGACTGATGGCTGATGGTTTAAAAAAAAAGCCCTCTGAGCCCCTCTGTGTTTGCCACCTGGATCTGGGCAGATAAATTCAATACTAGGCCCTTGTATTCCTCAGAGATGGCTGAATAGTTTTAGATCTGTCTCCTGCACCTAACCAAGCGGACATGGCATTTTCTTAAGCACTGTAAGAAAATACTCGCTGTTCTTCTCTCATGAAGAGGAGGCCCCTCATCTCTGCAGCTTATGAACCACTGAATGTGGTTTTGCTGTCAGCACTGGCTGTACTTTTTTAGTAACAAAGCTATAAACACTCCAGCAAAGTACTGTTTGATGTAAAAAATGTATTCCCTGCTTCCTTTGTTATGGTGTCAGTATGGTATTTCGTGGAATTGAGAGTTCACAAGCCCCATCCTGATGTTCCACACCAAAAAACACTTCTATAGCACAAGATCTCCAGTAGGAAAAAATGTGGATTTTTTTTCTGCTTATCCCTAAAGCGTTGGCAGAGTGTTGCTGGGTGCCCATCCCGGTGCTGCCAGCCAAGGTAAGCAGTGCACGTGTGAAGAAACAGTGAGGACTATTCAAGAGAAGCTGGATTGCTCTCCCTCCTGGGTCATCCTAGGCCTGGATCATTTGTTTTTTCCAATAAAATCAAATTGAACGGGGTTTTAAAAAGGTTAATCTGTTTTAAAATAGCAAACCTTGGAGGTTTGTCCGCTGTTTTTCTGAAGATCCCTTTTCTTGGTGGCTCTTTTGTTTCTTCACTTCTTCTCTTGGCACTTGTGACTGCTGGATTTCCTGTTTTATTTCATTAAAGGATTTAAAATAAAAATAGAGGATCAGAGGTGTTTGAAAAGGAGTCAAGAATGAGGGCAGCTTTCTCCTTTGGGATTGAGGCTTCAGCTATTCTTGTTGCACTTCTGGAGGAGCCTGGGGTTGTATCCTGAGGGAGATGCTTCCTTGTGCTGGTCACAAGATCCGATGTATTTCTGTTTGGCTTTGTTGGCCAGGACGTCGCAGAAGGAAATGCTGCCTGTCTGATGTGCCCCTGCCCTGCTCTGCAGGCATTTGGAATAATTAAGCTGAAGGTTGTTTGTCTCCCTCCACAGAAAGGTGCTGGCTATCATCTGGATTTGTTCTGGGTGGCCATTCTGATGATTGTCTGCTCCTTTATGGGGCTGCCCTGGTACGTGGCTGCTACCGTCATCTCCATCGCTCACATCGACAGCTTGAAGATGGAGACGGAGACTTCAGCCCCTGGAGAGCAGCCCAAGTTTTTGGGAGTGAGGTATGTCCGTCCAGGAAGACTTAATTACCTTGTTTGCCTTGAAAATCATGTTGTACAAAGAATTTTGTGCTGCTTTCTCCCTATTTCCAAAGCCAGTTCCTTGGGCGAGCCCCTGTGTGACTCCTCCAAAGTTTATTTGGCCACACCAGATGCAGTGTTCCTGTGTTAAAGGAAATAAATTTCCTGCAGGTTTCTCTATCCAGAGAAATTAAGCAAATTCCTTAACAAATGTAATGGTCAAACATACACACCTATCATACCCAGTGCAACCAGCTCTACTTAATGAACCATTTTTTCCTGTGTTTGGTTGCCTTAATTAAGTGGTCTGAAGTGCTTCCGATGGGATTGCTCCTGGAAATCAGGCTGCCTGTTAAAGTAACTAAATGGAAATTTTATGGCCCCGATGTTCAGCGTTCTGAAATATTAGTGGCCGAGGGATTTTTGGATGTGGGAAGCCCTGTGGGTGCTGCTGGAGGCACATGTTCAGCACCCCACGAAGGTCTGAATGATTCAGCTGTTGGAGTGCTCTGGGCAGGGCTCTGATCTGAGTGGAGGGCCGATGATTTAGTGCCTCTCTGCATGCTCTGAGCACGGCTGTGCAGGGAACTGGGAGTGCTGCCTCACGCTCTGTAGTGTTTAATGTGTAAACACGCTGCCCCAGGCTCAGTTGCTGTGCTGGGTTGATCCCCAAACAGGAAACAAAACGAGCTGGGGGTTCAAAACAGAGGTCTTGGTCAGGATCCAGCCACCTGCCCGATGCTGTTGGATGAAAAATGTGGCTGCAGAAATGAGTTCTGGGGATTCCTGTTGGTGTTAAGTACTTGGGGTCCTGACTCAGTGATGGTGTTTCAGGGAGCAGAGAGTCACCGGAGTCATCGTTTTCATTCTGACCGGGGTGTCTGTCTTCATGGCTCCCATCCTGAAGGTAAGGAACTGTTTACAGTTCTTTGAAAGCTTAAATCCAAACCTTTTGGAAGGAAACACCAGCATGGTTGTAACATGCTAGAACAGTGACCAAGTTCAAGGCTGGGGTTCTTGGGCCCTGTGGTCTTTTTCATTTTAAGATTATTTCTCGATGTTTGCATAAAGTTAAGTTCCTTTTTCTTTCATGGTTTCTTTTATACCTCTACTGGCCCTGTGTTTTATGGAAAACATGATGCTGCGCATGGATGGAGTGGAGACAGTGGCTTTCCAAGCCAGCGTCTTCCCGTTCTTTATTTCTAAGGCTGTTTGTACAGCTCGAATTTTGGTGTCTTAGGCAACAGTTTCCACCTCCACACAAACAGGCATTTCTGTGTCTGTAGTTTAGTGCCTGCTCGTGATCATCCTGTTTTTCAGTTTATGTGACCTTTCCCTGCAAGATCTCTTTTCCTCTGTTCCACTGGGGTCTGTTACTTCCCTTGTGATTGCCTCAGTCATTAATTATTTGTCTGTGCTTCCCCTGAGACAATGTGTGGGGAAGATCCTCGCTGGAGGACGCCTGAGGATAAGTCAGCATGCTGCGGGCCCACGTGCCAGTGGGAAGGACCTGGCAGGAATTCAGGACCTTTGGCAAATTCCAGCGGCAGGGTCCTGCTGGAGAGAGCTGCGCTGCTAAACGCATTGCAGAACATTTCAGTCTCCTCCTGCCAGCGGCAAATTGCACGCTGACAGTCCCAAATTTAATAAACCAGGCAATCCACAGAATAATCCCGGCTTTGTTTGCCGAGGGCTTTGTGGTGGTTGTGCTGGTTTTGGATGGTGATGATGTTTCTGCTCAGCCAAGGCAGATCTCCACAGAGACATCCTTGGCACTGCTAGGAGGGTGACAGGCACTTTCCTATAAATACAGTTTTAGTCCTGTTGGCCCGCAGCAGCTTTGCTTGGAGCGCTGAACCCAGCACCCCCATCGTTAGGGAATACTTTGCCAAGAGAAAGTCTTCCAAAACGACAGTGCCGCTTGCTGCTCTGCAGGCGAAGGTCCTGAGGTTTCACCTCAGGGTGACCTACAGCATTAATCATCATATAATGGTGAGATAATATTCAGACATTTTTCTTGCTTTTAAAAAACCTCCTGGAAATAAGTAGAAGGGGAGGAGAAGAGAGCAGTGAAAATGAGCTCTAGAAAGCTCAATTCGTGCCTACTGTAGCTGCTATCGTGTCGTGTCTCATCCCTCAGATCCAGTGAGGCCTTGGAATCCCATGGTCACCCACAGCTTTGTGAACCCCCTGCCAGGTCCCTGTCCCTCTCACAAGGGTGTTGGCAGACTCCCTGCTGCAGGAAAAGCATTTACCTTCCAATCAGAAATATCAGTGTGGCTCACTCAAAGGAGCAAATAAATCCCAGAGAAGGATGAGTTGGCAATTAAGAAGCTCACAGGAGGTGAGGGGCAGTGAGACTCAGGAAGGAAGGAAAAATGCAGGCAGGGAGGCTTTGGATAGCATGTGGCTGGGTGACTGCAGTGCTCGTGTGCCCCCAGGGAAATGCCTGCCAGAACCAAGGCGATGGGGAATGTGCTACAACACTGCATAGCTGCCATGTTATTTGCCTTTTTAATGAGTTCAGTGCAGAGGTTGGAAGGGGAGGATTCCCAGCGCAGGAGTGCTGGGAGCAGCGGGTGCCGTGGCCTGGCTGTGGCTGCCCCCTGGCACTGCACGAGGGACTGTCCTTTGGAGCTCATTCCATCCTCCCTGGGCACCAGTCAACCCCACAAAGGCTGTTATTCTGCTCCTGCCTGTGGTTTTTCCAAGCCTCCCTGCTCCTGTCATGCCGGGCTGGCTGCCCACGTCTGTGGTGAGGGACAGAGACTCATTCCAGGCAGCCTGTCTGGGGCTCCCCTGCACCGCCCTCACTCCCAAAGGGAGATGTGCCCCATGTGGAGGAATGGGCAGCACCTAGCACTTTGAGGGAGCAGAAAGTGTTGTTTGAAAGGACACATCCCAGCAACGGAGAAGGGAACTCACAGCCCTGTATTTGGGAGTAGTTCTGGATTAATGTGCGCTGGCAGAGATTGGGTTGGCGTGACTGTTGTTGCTGAGGTGGGAGAGAACAGCCTTTCTGCATGGATTTGCACGGTTTGCTGAGCTGGACCGGACATGGAATCACAGGATTGTTTCAATTGGAAAAGCTCTCTAGATCACCTAGTCCCACCAGCACTGCCAAGGTCACCATAAAACCATGTCCCCAGGCGCTGCTTTCAAATTCCTCCAGAGCTGGTGACTCCAGCACCGCCCTGGAAAGCCTATGCCAGGGCCTGACCCTTTCTGTGAGTGTGTTTTCCTGATATCCCACCTAAACCTCCCCTGGCACAACTTGAGTCTGTTTACTCTTGTTCTGTCACCTGTTTTCTGGGAAAACAGGGTACACCGCAAACTCCAGGATTGTGCTGCCTTTTCTTCTTCTCTGCCTTCTGCTTCTGGTCTCACCGCAAATCAGAGGTGAAAGGCAGTTTGAAGCTCACTAAAACATGTTTGCCTACCTGTTCCTTAACTTGCTGAGTCACTGGCATCATTCCCTCCGGTTCCTGACAAGTTATCCAAGTGCTGGTGAAGTGGGAGAGTGGGATTGCACAAATGTCCTTGCATCTCTTAAAACACAGCAGAAGGATTTATTGTTCATTCAGATTTATTTTGCTTTATTCTTTCTGTGGCTTCATTCCTTCATGTCGTCCACTATGGGTGCAGTTTAAATGGATGACCAGCTGGGAATGTTGTCCCACCCTGTGTTAATGGTACATGGCATTCGGGGAGGTTGTTCACCTGGGCTCTCCTGCTCTTGTCCCACAGTTCATTCCCATGCCCGTGCTCTACGGTGTCTTCCTCTACATGGGAGTTGCATCCCTCAACGGCGTGCAGGTGAGTCAGCAACCAGCACAGAGCTTCTTCCACAACCCTCCAGCTTCACCCTTCTCCTTCACCGCCTCCTCTTCCTTCCCAAGAAATCCCTGAAGGGTGGCAGCTGTTGACAAACTTCGCCACAAGCCTGAGTGTGTCCTGAGGTGGGAGACCGAGGGAGAGTGGCCAGGCGGGCACTGTCAGTGCCGGGAGGTGCTTTGTGAAGATCTGGGTCTGTCTTTGGCAACCAGGATGGGGCTTGGAGCAACCTGGTCTGGTGGAAGCTGTCCCAGCCCATGGTAGAGGAACAGAACAAGAGGATCCCCTTAGGATCCCCTCCAACCCAAACCATTCCAGGATTCTGTGCGCTTCTGCCCCAGCTCGGGCTCACTCGCAGAGTAGTTTGGGTCCCCTGCCACAGATTGGAGGCAAACAGGGAGGATGATTTATGGCAGCAGGGTTATTCCTCAGTGCTGTCGAGCAGGGACACTGTTCTCCAGGGAGGGGAAGCGAAGCCCCTCTCTTTGGCATTGAGGAAATCTTACGTAAGGAGCCATTCTCATGCCCAGTGCCTGTGGCTGGCCCAAGGAGGCTGGAAGTGGCTTTGTTGATTTCTGGCACTCTGTTAATTGTGGCCTTTCTTTTTCGTGCTGGGTTGTGCCCTAAGGGGAAAGGACTTCCTGTTCTGTGAGCCCCTCAGAATTCCCTCAGGCATTCTGTAGCACAGCTCCAGCTCCCATTCACTGGTGCGGTTCCGTCTGCTCCCAGCAGTGGGCAGTGAGCCCGCGCTCCGGCAGGGGACAACGAGGGGATTGTCCTGCTGGCCCCGGGGCCGGCCCTCCTGTAGGGGATTTCCCCTGCTCCCGACCCAGGTGGTGGGGGGACTGGGATCAAGAGTGATTTTTACTCAATGAGAAAGGCCCATTTTGGTTTAACTCCAAATCCATCCGGTCCAGCACAGGGCAAAGGGACACTGCTGGGAAAGCTGCCTGTCTTCCGTGCTCTTCAGTGAGGTACTGTTCTGTTTTCTGGCAATGCAGTGTCTGCCCTTGCCTCTGTTGACCTCTGCTCCTGATTTATTTGGAGAAAACAAAAGCATTGTTCCTAAAAGGCTGAATGTCTTTCCTTGGCAGCAGCACGGAAGGGGAGGACAGCAAAAATACCTCAGAGTGTGATGCTGACCCTGGTTTGGACATTAATCTTGTTTTCTCTTTTTTGTGCATCCTGGGTTTCATTTCAACATCTCTTCCTTTTCCTTTCCAGTTCATGGATCGTCTGAAGCTGCTCTTGATGCCTCTAAAACACCAGCCTGACTTTATCTACCTGCGCCACGTGCCGCTGCGCAGGGTCCACCTCTTCACCTTCCTGCAGGTGGTGTGCCTGGCCCTCCTCTGGATCCTCAAATCCACCGTGGCTGCCATCATATTCCCTGTCATGGTAGGTGATGCTTTCCTTCACGTCCCTCGCTTTCACCACAGCCTGCTCCTTCCCTGCTTGTACACTGCCCTAAATGTGTAAAGCCAGCCTCTCCCTGTCGAGTCTCTGGCTCAGGGCTCCGCTCTCACGTAGGACTGCTCAGGGTCAGTGTGGCCGTACCTGGCTTTACATAAATCCTCTGGAAGAAAACGAGCCTGGAAAGTTAATTTTTTCCCAGGAAGGTGTAGTCAGTGTTGACCGTTCCTGGCTGCCAAGGTTAGATTTGCCGTGGTTTCTCCTTGGGCTGCATGAACCAAGGAGGGGGGCACAGTTTTTCTGTTTTAGTCCATGCTAGCTACCAGATATAAAATGTCTCCCTGGCTTTTAAATAGCACAAATCGACAGAACCCAGAAGGAGGCTCAGTGCTAAGAGGAGTGCCAAAGGGAGGGAGAGGGAATGTCTCTTTTCCTTGAACTCAAGTAAAAAGACACTAATGTTGTTTACCATCAATGGGTGATTATTCATATTATTACTAGAGCTGCAGACACAGGCACTCTGGCTTGGAGATGGGTCAGACTTCTGCAAAGCCAAAGCTTTATGAAACTCCTGAATAAATCTTGGCCCCAGGTCACCTAATTTCAGGTTTATGGACAAGTAAAATCTCAGTTGTGGGGACAGGTAGGAGCTGCAGCACTTATTTAAGGGAGAGAAGGAAGGAGGGCAGAACCCAGGTAAAGAACGAGATGGTGAAATGAGAAATGATGATGCAAGTAAAAAAATCCTCCAAATGTTCCTGCTGAGACACATGCTACTGTAAAAGATGTTAAAAATCACTAATTCCCACTGACGTGCCATTCCGTGGCTGGGTTGCACTGATGTCAGAAGCTGAATCTAAAATCTCTTTGCCCATATTGGAATCTGAATGAAACCCAAGACTGACAAAGTTTGTTAGAATCATGCAGACTCAGGGGAGGCACAACCACAGCTTTGACGGAGCTGGATATGATGGCAAAAGCTCAATTTTCTGCACTCATGAGCAAAAAACGCAAACTTCCAGTTTGTGAGGATTCGGCTGACGGCCAACTCCCTGTTTATTTGGAGGAAAGGCATTTTCAACGCAGTAATTCATAGTGGGATGATCACGGGTGCCTGCATGGCATCTTTCCACCCCTGAGTAATTCCTCGCGTCTGTAAGCGCGTCTGAAGTTACGCAAGTCAAAGCTCGAGCTCTTTTCCTGGGAATTGTTTGTGCTGGGGATCGTGATTGCCTGGGACAAAGCTGTCCTGAAAGGCAGCCTGTTGGGAATAGGTTACAGCTTCCAGCCTGTCCATAAAGCCTACGTGGGATCTCAGTGGCTTCTGCTGGGGGTGTCAGACCCAGCGTCCATGTAAGCACCCGTTTCACACGTGTCCCTTCCTTCCTGCCCGGTGCTTTCATTGCAGTCTTGCACAGAGCAAGCTTTTACTCCGGTTTCCTGCTGCCACAATCGCAGTAAACTTTATTCTGCAAACTCCTGGGGGCATGGATTGGCACTTGTCTGATTTCTAAAGAGTTCAGCTGGGCAAGTGGTGAGAAATAAGTCAAGGTTTTATTACTCAGGCGGTCCTGCGAACCTGCCTCCAAAAGTAAATGAAAGTGCTCTTTTATTTATTTATTTATTTATTTGCTAATACAGGAGTACTCAGTGTTTGTGATGCCATTTTATGTCCACTGATTCTGTTTTTTTTCTGACCTGAGGCAGTCACAGCACAACCTCTCAAGCTGACAGAGATGTCCCAGGTGTTCACCACCTTCTTTGTATGTTCATTTACAGCCAGAATTCGAGAGTGTGGGCTTAGAAGCAGAGCTGAGAAGAATGCAGTGTTCCAAATGAAAGGTGAAATGTGACTGGGAATCCCTCTCTGCCTTTGCAGATATTGGCCCTGGTGGCAGTCAGAAAAGCCATGGACTACCTCTTTTCCCAGCACGACTTAAGCTTTCTTGATGACGTCATTCCAGAAAAGGACAAGAAGAAGAAAGAGGATGAGAAGAAGAAGAAAAAGAAGAAGGGCAGTATGGACAGTGACAATGATGATGTAAGGAGCTTCCTGCTCTTGTCACATTCCTCCTTCCTAGGTAGCTAACTCCTGGCACATTCCGTGCCCTGCCCAGTGCAGAGGCCGGACATTCTCCAGCCACTTGTGGAGCTGACAGCTCAGTCCTTTGCTGCTGCAGCAAGCGGGTCCCAAAGAAAACTGAATTCCTACACTGCCTTCCCTTTTCCAGCCTGTGGTGGGTGGTTTGTGCGTGGCTAGGAGTGAAATCACACTTTCCAAGAGCACCAGGTACCTGCTGAGGTGTCATGGCCCTTGCTAGAATGCCTCTCATCACCCTGCCTCCTCCAGCTTCCCTCCTGCGCCTTTCTCCCCTTCGTTGTCTCTTACGTTTTAGGAGGAGAATGCTTTTCACCAGCAGCTCTGGTCCTACTGGTTTTGGTCTTGTTTTTTTTTTTAAATATTTCTGTAATGGCTCTTTTGGAAAGCACAAAATAGATGTGACTTGTCATATTGCAGGAAAAACTGCTTTGTGTTGGTAAAACTCATCACCTAAATGTTTCCTGAGCATCTGTGCCCTCTGCAGTACACTCTGGTCCTACCTCAGGTGGCAGCGTGCCCTAAACAGTGAAAAGTGACCCGGCTAGACCAGACCCCATGTGCCTTTCACTGTTCTCTTTCCTCCTGTACTTATAAGAAGAAGAAATGCAGTCTTGGTGCCTTTAAATGTTCTCCTGCTCAGGTCTAACTCAAATCCTTTCAATTTATACTGAGGTTCTAAACACACTCCGTAGTGAGTTCTAAGCATGGTGTCACTTCTTCTGCTCATGTCCATGAGGAAGAGCTTTTTGTGGGGTGTAGGGAGAGTTAAGGTTACCTGAAGCTGGAAAAGAATCCCATTTTAGCACAGCAGGAAGAACAGCTGGGAGGATTGGCTTTCAGTCTCACAGCAAGCTGCCCTGTGTCCTACCATTCCTCCAGTTCCCAGGGAGAGGGTTTTCTTTAGCACCTTTGAGCAAACCAAAATGAGATTAAAAGAAGCCCTGCTGAGTAATCAGCAAAGGTTTGGCTCCATCTCCTCCTCTTCTTGACTGGTGTGAATCCAGTAGCATTGTATCCCAAGCCATGGCCTCCCTGTCTCCAGTATGTTTTAAGATTTAAGATTCCTCTCTTCTGAGACTTTTTCTGAATTCCAGGTACGGTAATTAATCTAATGGGTAAGACATTTTATGCAAAATATTGGTTAACTCTTGCTGGGTTGTTTTTTTTTTTCAGCACTTGCTTTTACCAGCTTCCTGAACATACAGCACTGGGCATTACTGGTTGGATTATTTTCATACTTTCCCTTCCAGAAATATCCACCCCCAAAGTTAATCTGTGGGATCTGGGGGGCGATACATGGATCTGAGTTCAGCCAAGGGAACTGCTGGGTGTTTGCTTGTGCTCTATTTGAGTTATGCTTGTCCCTCAGCCTCATAAAAATTGTCCAGAGGAAACATCTTGCTGTTGGAGTATGAAATAAGGCCCTGATATGTTATGTTAAAAAATAAATTAAAAGTGAGAATAACAATCCAGGGAAAACCATTCTCTGGCCTCCTCAGTGTTTTCCTGCCCTGACTGGAAGGTCTCCTCCCTCCACCCCAGTGTTGTGGGTCTGGTTCTCTTTGGGAATAAAGATGTCCCAGCATTTCTGGCAAATCCCACCTTTCTGCCTTTGCCAAGTTAGGCAGTATCAGCCTTTCCTTGGCTATGAGAAGTTCCCATTATTTTTAAAAAAGCAGAACAATTCCAAGCACCTCCTAATAAGCAGAAGCAGGTGGGTGATAGAAGGCAGTGGGGGGTAAATTCCTGCTGGTACCCCAGATCTGGGGGACCCCAGCTTTTCCCTGTGCCTCATCCTGACCTGGCTGCTGTTTCTCTGGCTGGGCCAGGGTTACAGAGTTCTTCCAGGGGCTCTGGAATTGATGAGCCAGAGGTGTAACTGAGACTGGGTTTGACTCCACTAGCCATAAAGAGGGAGCTGAGCCCCTCTGATCAAAGGAACCCCTGCCATGTCATACCTGGGCTCTGTAGAGCAGCTGGGAACAACCAAGAGCTTTTACAAAAATCCCAGCAGGTTAAAGGGTTTGGATGAGCTTTTCCAGCAGCTGTGTCTGCCCACAAATTCATTTTCCATCTCTATTTTCTGCAGCCGACTCCGGGCAGAACAGGACGGTGTCTTTTAAGCCGATGGGGTGGGAGAGGAGATTTATTACAATTTACAGTCTGTTTTATTTTGGGGGCATGAGGGTATGAAGGGAAGTGGGGTGCAGTGGGGAACCAGCGGAATCCATCAGGCAGCTAAGCTGGAGGATGCTTTTCTCTTTTTCCTTCTTTTCTTTTGCCTGTCCCAACAGAACTGTGTGAAGGATAATTGTAATTATCGTGTGGGAGACGATAAGAGAGAGAGGAGTGGGAATATTCTAAGACCTTTTACACGTTTCTTTCACAGTCTGACTGCCCCTACTCAGAAAAAGTCCCAAGTATTAAAATACCAATGGACATCATGGAGCAGGAACCTTTCCTAAGTGATAGCAAACCTGCTGACAGTGAGTAGAACTAAGCTCTTGCATGCCTGCTTGACTCTGACTTGCACTACAGAAATATATCTGTGTATATTTAGAGTGATTTTAAAAACTATTTAACCTTTCCTTTTACTTCAGAAGTATTCTGTTTGGTTTTTTTTTTTTTTTTTCTTCTCCTTTTTAATTTCCAGGCCCCTGCTTTATGACAGATTTTGCTTTTGTGAGCTTTGTTTTTTTTTTTTCTTTGCTGGTTACAAAAATCAATGTTGTTCCTTCTGGTGCCTGCAGTTTAAGTGCTTTTCTCCAGCTCTTGACAGGTCTCCTGGCCACCCACTCTCTCTTCCTCTCCACTCCCTCTCCCCCTTGGTGTTAACCTGCTGATGGTGGGATTTATATATTTTTTTTCCACTGAGCTTGGTGTTCTGGATTTGCAGCGCTGTCCTGTCACTGTTTGTTCCCCTAGGTGCCAAGCAGTTGCAAAAATCAGCATTTAACAGAGTAATTAATTATTTGTGTCATTAAGCTGCACATGCAGAGATCAGTTGGCCATTAACATACTTCCCTTCTTAGGTGGTTTGTGCTCTTCTTTTTGGTTTTAATGTCTCATGTTAATAGCTGTAATTCATGAATTTAATCTTCATTTTCAGTCATTCCCACTTTACATTTTCCTCTCTTAAGTGAGGAATCACAGCTGACCTTGGTGGTTTTGCCTTTGGGATGGCTTTTTAACATACTAAGGGTGTTACAAACTAAAAGAAATACAAACTAAAGTAATAAATTAGTGCTAGTGCTTCCTAGGAACAGGACCTAAACCCCCAGATCTTTAGATCCTTATGGGTTTAAGAGTTGAGAGCCAGGTCCCTTTCCTTTTGGTAGCACGTAGAGGCCTCGGGGGATGCTAAGCATTACCCTGTGGCTTTTAGATACAGAAGCACTTAGAGATTTGGATTATAAAACAAAACAATTGGAAAGGAGACTTTTTTTTGCTATTTGAATATCCTCTATGTTTTGCTGATGTCAGCATATCATCCAGCATCAGCCACAGGCAACCACCCATCCTCCTCATTGCATGTTTCTAGTACATTCCTGATGTGCTAAAAACAAATTACGTCCTAAATATTGCTACTCAGGATTTTAGGAGCAGATGCATTTTTTCTGACATCCTAAGGGCTAAAATAGTTAAGGAAAAGGTAGTTCTGCCATCAACCTGCTTGTTGGGGTGCCCTTGGAGATGGAACGGAGAAAATCAACCATGGGCTGAGCTGTAGCTGGCTGGTGTATTTATACATTTTTATAATCCAGCATTCATTCTTCCCCCAGGAGAAAAATCACCAACATTCCTTGAACGCCACACATCGTGCTGACACAATTCCCTTCCTTCAATCACACGCCATGCCAAGGTAAGCACCTGGGAAATGCGAAAATGCACCTCTGCTCCCCCTCAGAACACAGCAGGTTTCCTACAGGGAATTCTGAAAAAAACACTTGGAGAACATTCCCTGCGCTGGGTTGCCGTTTCCCAAGGTGATTATGAACAAGTTGATTCCATATTTATGGAATAAATAAACTGGCAGTGCTTGGGGTGGGGAGTGGAGAACCTATGAGACCTGAAGGCTCCACTGGCCTCCTGGCTGCAGCATTGAGGACTGGTTTGGGAATCAGACCAGGAGAAAAACGTGGAGCTACTGGGAGAAGCCCAGAGGGTTGCTCATGGGGAAATAATCTATTTTTCCATATCCGTGGTGGAAAATAGAGTAAATAATAATCTTAAATTGCAGCAAGTAATAATTGCTCTGAGTCCAGTCCCTTGGGGCCAGCTTGGGCCCCCCAGCAGCAGGAGTGGGATGTGGAGCAAGGCAGGTTTATTCCTCTAAAATGTAAGAGATGTGTCTGTGTTTACAGGTGTTAGACAGGTGCTGAAGTTCATCCCAGTGGTGATGCCTGGATTATTTCAGTGGCAGTTGAGGGGCATTGTCACAGCCTGGGCTGAAGCACCAGGATGCCCCGGCCCTGGAAGTGTCCAAGGCCAGGCTGGATGGCTCTTGGAGCAGCCTGGTCTAGTGGAAAATGTCCCTTTCCATGGATGGGCATGGAACTGGATGGGCTTTCAGGTCCTTTCCAGCCAGGTCCCTTCCAAACCAAACATTTTGGGATTCTGTGAGGCACAAGTGCTGGTCAGTGAGTTTTGCCTGCTGCTGGTGAGCAGTGTTCAGAGCAGCTCGTTCAGATCGTCTGTGTGTGGGCCTTTCCTTAAATCCAGCTGTGTGTTCCCCAAGCCCAGTGTTCATACTGCACTGACCTTGTCTGTCTCCTTCTTCGCAGCCCTCCACGAACTCCAGTAAAAGTTGTGCCTCAAATTAGAATAGAACTTGAGCCTGAAGACAATGGTTATTTCTGGAGGAGCAAGGGAACAGAAACCACTTTGTAATTTGTCTGTCTGTCCGATCTCCTACAAATTTCATTTCGTCACTAGCCAAACGTTACGAAGCTCCCCGCTCCCAGCGGCGAAGGTGACGGAGCCGCCGCGCTGCCCCTCCCCGCCCGTGCCCCCGTCCCTGCGGCCCCCACGCTGCCCAGGACCCGGATTGCCTTCTCCTTGGCTCCGGAGCGCTCCGCGGACGTCGCGTCAGAGCTGTGGGAACGCCCGAGGCGCTGGCTGTGGCGGAGCAGAGCTGACCTCCAGGCTGATTCCGTGCCCGCTCCTGCTGCTCGGAGATGCCGGAACGTGCTGCTAACCCTCACGTGCTCTCACCTGTAGATAAAAAGAGAAGGTACTTCACTCCCAGCACAGACAGACCATTGCCATCGCTGTAGCATGTTCGGAAATGTCCCTTTCCTATGCAATTTTTTTTTAAAGAAACACTTTAATGGACTTAATCCGTCAGGTACATGGAAGAGTGTTATTTTCCTAGATTATTTTGTTTAAATTATGGGGGCCTAACCTACGACTTCTTTCTTTTTTTTTTTTGACAATTTTTTTAACCTTTTTTTAATTACTGTAAAGAAAAATGAATTTTTTTCCTGCAGCAGGAAACATATAGTTATGAGTAGTTCTACCTCTTATTTCTAGATGCCAGGCTTTCTGTAAAGATGTATTGTACCATATATAATGTGATTTTTACAAAAAAAACCAAACCCACGACATCACACCACAATCTCCAGGACGTGGGATAGGGCTGGATCAGTTCAATTAACACCTTCTGCTCCAAAGCATCTGTTTTTCTTAGGGTTATGTTGGTTTTTGGAGTTTTGTTTTGTTTTTAATGAGCAATCCCTGCTCTGAAGGAGACTTAAATCTCTTGTGATCTTAGAAGAGTCTTAAACTGGTCCAACGCTGCAGACGGATGCTGGTGGTATCCCTGTTGCTGATTTCTGCCGTGGGATCGCTCCATGATTTTCTGGGAACGCCGCTCTGTGTGTGTGTGTGTGCAGTGAGAAGACCCGAGGTGTGCCTCAGGCACGGTGGACGAGGAGGAAGATGGAGGTGGCCTGCTGGGATGTTCATCCCGACACTCGGATTGGCAAACATCCGCATCCTCCTGCGTCCCACCCCCGTCTACATCATCTACGGAATTCACCCTAGACCTTGGCTGCTCAGCCCCAGACCCGGCAGTGCAGCAAGACTAAGCAGGCCAGGCATGGGCATCCCAGGATTTTGGGGTGAACATCGTGTCAGCAGAGAGGCTTTTCTCTCTGTAGCATGTTTGTACTGGTATGTGCATCTAAACATGCATTTGGGAAACTGGGCTTCACCAGGATGCGGGGAACGCATTAAAAGCTTCACCCAAAAATGAAAAACAAAACAAGAAGGAAAAGTACCCCAGCTCTCGAGGCAAATTCCCCGGTGGAGACAATCCCATCACAGAGGATGGGCACATGCTGCCACTTGGTCCTTGCAAAACCAAAGTCTGGGTTGGTGAAGTCAAGAGGATTTTCTGATGGTGCTGAGACCTTAAATGCCAAATTTTAGCATCTGCTCTCACATAGGAGCCACCACCCCCATACACGCCCTGCTCCCTTACCAGGGATCTCCCCTTCAGTTTCCATGAAATCTGTGTTGGGTATCCCAGGAACCCTGCTGAAACCTGCTCTGAAAATGCTGGGGAGATTGGGAAAGGTCTGAAGAGGAGCAGCTCTGGGATCCCTCCTGCTGCCAGAGGACAGGTAATTTGGGAAGCGTGATTCCAGCTCCATCCCTGGGTGAACACCAGTCCTGGCTCCCCGTGGGGACACAGGCTGGAGCAGTGCCTGTGGGATTGCTGCACATCCTGCCCAGACCGTGCACGTGTGCCAATCCCAGAGGAAAGGTGCTGTCAGGTGGATCGCAGGGGCTGTCCCAGTCGGTTCCATGGGCACAGCTTCTATCTGCAGGTCCCTGGTGACCCATCTCCCCAAAAATGAGGTCTTCGCTTCTGAACCACGTTAAATACACTTGAAGTGTCCTGACTGCTGTTCTAGATCTTTCTTTCTCTTTGTGTTATGTTTCTTGTGTTGTGCCGAGGGCAGCGCTGCCGACAGGACAAAGGGCTCTGCAGCTTTCCCTGAGAAACACCCGCCTTGGGCGGCAGGGAAGGGCCTGCAGCATGACAGGGAAAGGTTCTCTGCACGCCGTATGCCTTTGAAAAGAACTAAAATGTCCTTTCAATCCAAATAAGGTATTCTGTCAGAAAAACCTGGGTGGGCGCTTCGGGGAATAAGTATGGAGACTGACCCAAAGCCCTCCAAGATCAGAGGCAGCTGTCAAAAATCACCTTCCCCCAGCAAACGAGGTCCCAGCTCACAGTGGGACGCGTGCTGGCCACTGGCCACAGCCAGCTCTGTCCCAGCCCCGCCACCGGCCTGCGCTGCCCCTCCCTGGGGCTGATACACCTTTGAATCAAGTCGCACTTTCAGATACTTCTGTTCTTAATTCTCCTAAGTCCGTGTTTGCTTTGGAGGAGAGAACGAGGACTTAGGATGAAATGAGTGGATCAGATGGTGGAACTAAAAGGAAAAAAGCAGAGAACATTTCAAACATAATAAAGTGATTTTTTTTTTCCAGTAATATAAAACATGAAATTCCTTATAACATTATAGTATTTTACAGTTTTATGAAGCTTTCTATTGTGACTTTTATGGAATCAAAAGATGAAGATGATGAGATATTTTAGCATTTATATTTTTCAAAATTAAATAAATGTATACTGAAAATAAAGTAACTTTATGCATTTATGGGAGAGTTCGTGTCTGTTTTCCCTCATTAGGTGCCAAGTCTTGTCTGGTTAAATAGAGATCCCAGAATCAGTGTGGTGACACAAGGGGCTCCCTGACACGCTAGTGCTGGACCCACTGAAGCATATTTTGGGATATGGGGGGGAGCGGTAGGATCTGGAGAGTGACCAGAAGGCCTGGGGGTGGCACAGCATCTCTGACCATCTCCTGTTGCCTGTGCACAGCAAGGATGAGGCCAGTGTGCCTGGCCTTCTCCACAAAACCTCTGGTTTCTGGGCTGAAACTTGCCACGATCAAATTTGCTTTCTGAACATGTTCGTGGCCAGGAATAACCACTGGAGTCACTCTGGCTGATAAACCAGTGTGAGGAGTGCACATACCTGTGTGTCCACTCGACCCTCACCAGCCACTCCCCTCTGCCCTGCAGGCAGGATCCCTCCTTGCACATCTCTCCCAGCTCTGAGCTTCCCTAGAAAAGCAGGGGCTGTCCAAAGGGCTGCACCTGAAGGTGAAGGCAACCTGGGGGAGTGCTGGGCTGCAGGCTGCTTTTGGCATCTTTGTGCAGCCCCTGGGATGGGAACCCCTGAGGGAACTGAAGGTCATCTCATCAATCACCAAACCAAGGGGAGAAGGGAGGGTCAGGAATTGGCTGGGATCAATCTTTGGGGTTTTTTCAATCTAAATGGTTCTGTTCTGGGATTGTAACCTGGACAAGGACGGTACCACCCACCCGGTGGCATGGAGAGCCACCTCTTTGCCACTTAGCTCCTTGTTGGTCAGCTCTGGTGCCTCTGGAAGCTTTGGAGCAAGTGCCGTTGGCAGAGTACTCACCCAGCTCCCTGGGGACCGGGGATGTACATGAGCTCAGTGGTCTGACAAGTCATATCTATTTCAGGAAGCAGACAACGGGCATGGGAAAAATACAGCAGATAAGAGAGCATGGAGAGGAAGGTGCTGGTGGTGCCCCAGAGGGGCTCCTCCCGCTCACGGAGATCCAGCCCTGCTGGTTCCACATGGGCGGGACGGGAGGAAGCCCCACGGGACTGCGGCCGCGGGGAACAGAGGGAGAGGCGGGCGATGCTCTCCTTCGGCGGCGCAGTGGTCTAGGAGGTGGCGGAGCGGGGAGCCCCGGGACGAGAGAGAGCTCCGGGGCTGCGATGCCGGCCCTGCCCACACGGGGACCGCGCCGTGCCCGGCGCGCTGCGGCGGAGCAGCACCTGGGACCGAGAGTGCGGGGCCGAGCGCTGCTGGAGTCTGCCGAGGGGTCCCGGGAGGTGCCACCGCTCGCCGTCGGGAGGATGGAAGCGGCATCGGGCCCAGGATCAGCCCCGGGCGTTGCCGGGCGCGGAGCGCGGCGGTTCCCCGGTGCCGCGGTGCGNATTTTCTCCCTGGTTCCGGGAGGTGCCGGTTGTGCCGGTACGGGCTCCCCAGGCGGGGCCCAGGTGAGCTTCTCTCTGTCCCCCTGTTCTCCCCCTCCTGTCCCTTTACCCCTCTGCTTCCCAGTTCC
>VXBU01005867.1:0-10478 GCA_013400315.1 Bombycilla garrulus
GGAGCTGCTGGAAAGAGTCCAGAAGAAGCCACAAAAATTATCAGAGTTGGAATTGTTCAGCCTAGAGAGGAGAAAGCTCTGGAGGAGACCTTTATATGGCATTTCAATATTTAAATGGACTATATAAGAAAAATGGGAAGGGAATTTTTGACAGGGTCTGTAGTAACAGCACATTGGGTGATGATTTAAAGTATAAGAGGGTAGATTCAGACTAGATAAGGAAGAAATTTTTTGTGACAATATTGGTGAAACACTGGAACAGGTTCCTTAGAGAAGCTGTAGATGACCCATTCCTGGAATTATTGAAGATCAGGCTCGATAGTGGTCAGAGCAACCTGATTTTTTTGATGTTGCTGCTAATTTCAATATGTTGCACTGCATGACCTTTAACGGTCTCTTCTAACACAGACCATTCAATAATTCTATGACCCTTTGATTCTATGATTCTTTGATTCTATGAAGTATTAAGTTTGTGGTTCCCAGAGCATCTACTAATACGCAAATACAACACTAAGTCTGCATAACAAAGGGACTAACTCTAATTTGCCTTAACTTTTATATTTTTTACCTACTTTTTACCTTTGCATTTGTACATTTATTCACTGACTATGTTGTGATCCTTGTAAGGCTTTGAATATCCTCCTCTACAATACTCTTGTACCTAGAGTAGGATGTTATAGATGCAACAACAAACAAACTGTAGAACATCTCCCTTTGCTGGAAGGGAGATGAAGGTCTTGGTGTACAGCAATTCAGCTTTGTTCCTCTAGCAAAGAAGGCCAACAGCATCCCAGCCTGGAATAACTTCAGCACATGTTAAGGGAAGTGATTATCCTGCCTGATTGCAGCTCTCTTTAGACCCCATCTAGAGTACTCCTGCCTCCAGTTTTGGACATACAATGAAACAAACATTGACAAACTGGAGCAAGTCAAGCAGAAGGCCACCAAGAGGATAGAGAGCCATGTCATCCGAAAATCCCTCCTTGGCCATCTTCTGGTGGGGCACTAGCTGATCTCTGCAGCTCTGCTTGGCCTCACGTGGGACCCTGACCCATGTGACAGACTGCCACCTTCTGCCATGGGCACAGGAGTGACATTTAATGAGTGCTGCTCTCCAGCCACACCTGGCTATATGCTGACCTGTAAGGTCATTTCCTGGCTTGATCTCGCCTGCCCTATCCTCACAGATTTGTGAGATTATCTGGACTTTGGGTTGCTCTTGCCTTCAGTCCATCTGCACTGAGTACCCACCCTGCTCCCTTCCTGGAGTGCTGAGATTGATTGCTGTGAGGTTCCTGTCCTGAGAGAGATGGGTTCCCCTTGCCTCCCTGGGCCTGGGGAGATCCCGGTCCTCTGCTGTGCTCTGGCACCTAGTTGTGATTACATTTTCAGTTGGCTGGTTCTCTGCACTCACAACTCAAATGTTTGTTTAGACATTGGTGACTGGAAACAAGGCGTTGTCACATGGTGACAAACATGTTGACACACGATGACAAACACATGTGGGGTTCATAGCTATCCTTGTTACTACATGGAAGGTTCAAGGTAACAACTCTGACATGTCTTGCTTGAATGGAGAAAAAGAATGTGAGACATGGATAGTTAGAGATGTTTATTTGAGTAATCCATAGAAAAGGTGCCAATGGAAATCTTGGATTAATGCAGCAAAACCAGTCTTGCTACATACACTCTTTTAAAGGTTAGATGTTTTTGCATTTATAAATTATACAAGAAGATACTCAAATGAAACACAGAGGATGTGTCTTTAAATGTACTTCTCTCATCATCTAAAAGTATAATAAATCACATCAAAACAAAATTTCCTACAGTTGAAAAAGATTATTTTTTAGCTAAGCACAAACCAGATATCTAATATAAAGTAGCCAAGAAACATCTGTAATTTGATATTGAAAATGAGGAATGTTGATAAGCTACATTATGCTCTGCGCACTTCCATCAACAATTTTAGCGCAGTTTCAAATAAAATAGTATAAACATAATCCTGGAATATCAACTAAACAGGGAAAATCCCATGTTTTACAAGACACATGCTGCATAATGACTTACAATGTCAATAAAGTAGATTATGTCATCATCTATAAAACAAAGCAAAATATTTTGATAAATATTTCCTTTAAAGTATATTCTGTTGCCTATTTTATTTAAATAATGAAACAGAATCAAGTCAGAGCTTGTCTTATCCTGCTGTGGATTCTAGAGGGCACAACTGATCCACTGCAGCTGATTAGACAAGGTCAAACAAAAGTAAAAACCTAGTAATCAATTTGTTAAATCTTCACTTGCAGGTGTTCAAAGCTGAAAGGTGGATGTCTTCCTATTTTTCATTTGTTGCATATTGCTGCAAGCTGTGGAATTCATAATGCTGGCCTTTGGATGTGCTCCCACTCCATCAGTGCCGATACACGCTGACTTCAATGTGCAGGGTATCAGCACTTCCCAGGAAAGGCTTCCTGCTATGTGTAATAATGGTCATTGTTGCATGAAACCCTTGTTTGCAAATCCTACTGGTGGTTTCAGAGTAATGCGCTTGCCAGAAGCCTACGGAAAACTGTGTGCGTACCCAGCCATCCTTAAAACATGGTGAAGGCCTGCCAGGAGCTACCTAAACTGTATAAATGTGATATAATCTACTAAATACTCATTACATGTCTAGTGGCACAACACAGTAGATACTCCAGCAAGCACCAGCTTAATTTCCAGGGCTAGGATCTAGTCAGCTAGCCATAATTTTACCAGTAGCAGATAGCGATTGAATTTGTATTAAAATCTGAAAAGATTGTTGATCTCCTTTCTCTCTCTCTCTCTCCCTTTCTCTTCTTTTTAAATATCTTTTAAAAATTATTTTCCCCAATTAACTTTCTGAGAGAATCTATTTGTTAATGTATGTATGCTTATTCGCAGACCTGACTAGCTGGTCTTTCCAGGCAAGATGTGTGAGCTCTTGTATAATTGGAGACAGTTTGGGATGGACTCTGAGTGCCAAAAAATGTATGGCAGACAGCTCTTTGTACACAGTTATTATTGCTGCGCTGTGTAATACTTAAAGGACAATATTACTTGTGAAATACACTCTGCTTCAAAAACAGTAATGTTGTGTAAAGTATGCCAGGGGACTGAGCTCCAGGAATCTAAAGCAGTTTCTGATAAGCAGAAATTCCACTTTAGAGAACTTCTAAAGAAATCCCTGTGTTTCTCCATAAAAGCTTCAAAGTAAATAATGGCAAAATTGATATTTTTTGCCTTGGGAGCACTACTGTTGTCTCTTCCTAAATTCTTCAGCTCCATAGTTTGCAATGACATGGTGTCCTCCCAGGTAATCTCTTACTAATAGGTATTAAAAAATATTGCTGGACAGGACAGTTCTATTACAAAAAGACATAGGATTTTAATAACATGTTTCTGACATCAGGACAACAATAATACTTTGGCTTTTCCCCTGAGGTCTATCTAGGCAACAAAACTGAAATTATAAAATATGGGGCAACTTATAACCCACTCAGAAAAACCCTCCCAAATATGAAAATGAGGAAGTGAGAAAAAATATTTTAACAGGTTTTAATACTGAAATTACCCTTGGCATGAGAGAAAGGTAAGAATAAGTGTAGAGTAATCCAGTTTCACAAATCAAATCTGTGAAACTTTTTTGTCTCATCTAGGGAGAGGTTTAGGGGAAGAGCTGCATGTCTTGGTACACTGGCTCTGGGAAACACTCCATCACTTTTCTTATAAAGATGTCAAGTCACTTAACCGGCCATAGTGCTGTGGAGACAAATTCATATAAACTCTTCATGCAAAAAAAAAGCTTTGCCTTAAAGGAACAACACTTAAGAAATATGTAATCTTATAAACTCTCCCTTCTGTTTCATGTCTGCCTTCTTGGGGATTTTCAGGTTAATGAAGATTACCTTATCTTTTGCTGCTGCTTACATTTTAGAAAGACTCCTGTTCTTTACCATAGTAGATATAATCTATCCAGAATGATCAAATCAGCAACCTGTTCTGCTGTCTCAAGGCAAAGGCTGAGCTTATAGACCATGGATTAACAAGTTCTGTTTTAAAGGGGTTCGTTTGTTTGTTTGTTTGTTTGCTTGCTTGCTTGCAGGATTTTATTTAGTTTTACCTGTTTTCTTCACCATGTACTCCTATCAAAAGTGGTGCCACCAAAGAGGTAATTCAACCCTGCTGCTTCAGGAAAGGCACTCTTCAGTGGCAATAGTAGCCTGAGGAATTGCCACACCTGTCCTCCCTTCCTGACTCCTCACCATGTGTCTGAGTTGTGCTGGCTCAACACCTTTCTGGCTGTGCTGTTCAGCAGACAGGGAAGGCACTTGGTTTGAAAAATCATAACAAGACGTACATAATGAGATTATGTACATTTAAAAATAACAGTAAGAGTATTTTTTTAAAGGCAGGTTATCTCCTTTATCTCCTTTACAGAACAATTGCATAAACACTTCTGGGAGCAGAAGAGAGAAAAATGCTGAAGACAGAGCAGGAAAATACCTCTAAGGTGGATGGCTGGCAGAGGAATCAATGCTGACTTCAGGTAATGTATCCAAAGATTTAAAATCATGAACTGCAGTCTGAAATAAAACACCAACAGAAAGCTCAGTGGGTTTTCACCTAGGTACATCCACATACAGCTGGCTTACTTTCTTGCAGCTGGAAAATGAATTTGCTTTAACACCACTGAAATCTTTTAAGGTAGCTTCTGTATCATCTGAATGTTAAACATATACACTGTTTTCCAGTCTGGAAAAGTAAGCAGCAAGATATAAATCCCATGCTTTTCAAGGAGAGACATTTAGCTGAGAAATTATTATTCCTTTAGTTTACGAGTAATAATAAGCTCTGGCTTTTCTCTTTTGTTTGTTTTTGTTTCTCTTTTATGTTTTTTGGTTTTTTTTTGGTTTGTTTTTTTTTTTTTTTTTTTTGGTTTTTTTTTTTGGGGGGGGNTTGTTTGTTTGTTTTTGTTGGTGGTTCGGTTTGGTTTTGGCTTTGTTTTGGTTTTGGTTTTGTTTTTTTAATTAGTCAAGAGTATAATAACATGGATTAGCAGTGGTGCTCCATAGAGCTAGAGGTAAGAAAATTAAATCAGTGTGCCAGTCTGTAACGCCATCTGATGTAAAGGATAAAACTTGGGCTTGTCATACCAAGAATGTGGGATCATTTTAATGACATTGCATAAACTATTTAATTACTTTTAAATTGATCTAAATACTCAGGAACTTATCTGTAGTTCTCCTCCCTTATCACAAGTTGATGCAGGACACTATTCAAAACTCCCTATTTAGATTTCTGTGTGGGTGTTTCAGTACTTGCACAGTGCATCTGTGACCATTTACTAGGCTGTAGCCTATGATTCTAATTATTGGTAACAGCAGTAAATTTATCAGGACTTTAAACAGTTTTAGGAAATCAGGTGTTTGAATGTAAAATCAGAAATTTAAATGCAAAATCAGAAATTTGAATGCATGTCTTTAGCTTTGGATTATGAGTGGATACTCCACTGCTCCCACTGTTCTTGATACTCAGGCATTAGCAAGGATCAGTAGCAGCTTTTAAGAACAAAACCATGGCTTGAATTCCCTAAAATCTCCGGGAATCTTTCCTTGTATGTTCTGAGGTTTAATTAATTGTAAAATTAAACCAAACATGCTGGTTCCTTTTACTTCTCTAAGAAGTTCTGTGGCAAATTACAGTTTACACAGATGAAAAATCGTGTATGTGCACCTCGAGCCTGCTTATTTGTATATGCATACAGACATACATATGTAAATATTTAGGGAAGTGTACAAGTATGCTTACTTCTGTTAACTCCACCATAATTTATTTAGCCATCATAGAGAAGAAAATATTCAGATTAATGTGAATTGTGAAAAGCACTGGCAAGTACTAGGATTTAGGAATGTATTATCTGCACCATAGCTTAGAGCTGGGAAAATCCTGTCAGGTTATTCTAAGGAAACCTCCAGGCCCCTTAAACATAAAATGTGTAGTTTTAAATAGCACAGCATAGATTTGAAAAGGGTCTGAAGGCAGCACTAGTCAGATCGTGGTGTTGTCATAGCAACAGACATAGAAATTCAAAATATAAAGTACAAAATGGGGGTGGGAGTAAAAGAAGGGTAGAGGAGAAAAATGGGAAGTAATAATGAAAATCTCTAAAAATAATATGAAAAAAAGGCTTCTATAATCAATGATAGAATAACTATAATATCCTAACTCTGCTTACTATTATTTGCATTTTTTTACCTTTTCCATTTAAAAAATTGAAAATGCTTTGTAAATATTTACAATCAACACCTCCTAACATGCAGCAAAGAAAGTTTGATATTGTTATTTATAGATAGAAATACTGAGTCAGAGTGTGCTTTGCGTAAGTAGAATACCTGCAGCAGACATGAAAAGAGAGTTCAGCTGTTTGCTTAGCTCTGTATTCGCATGCCCTTTACTTCATTGCTTTAACATGCCTCGGTTTTATGATGTTATTATCTGGATATGCAATAGAAGAACCAGAGTAATTTTTGTAAGAGTTGTAGCAACATTATTCTCTTTCTGACACAAAAGCTCTGGTGCTTTAATACACGTTTTGTATAGCTATTTAAGGTTTGTCAGTATTTCCTTGCAATAATAGTGACAGAAAATGAGAAAAGAATGAGTAAAATGGTAAATTGCAATTTTTTTTTCAAAGATGTTCAATAGTTTAGAAGAAGACAGTCATGCCTATCTCATCAGGGTATACTGCAACAAATCTAATTCAACAGGAAGGAATTAATATACCTTTGTTGGGAATCAAGGAAACATACTGCAGGTTAAAAGCCTGAGCTAATATTTTTGTTGGGTTTTCTTCTAAAATTTATTATTTTATCTTTCACAGATGTATCTTTACAATCTTTACTTCTGAGTATATATCTATATTAATCTTTCGGTATTGCTGACTTGTACATAATACAATTCTTTATTCAGTATATCCAGGAGCTTTTTTTAATGTCAAATTTTGCAATGACTCCCATTTTACTTCAGCACTATGATGGAGTGATAATGAGGAACTAATTAGGAATCTCTCTATTTCCTACATTTATATTTCCCTTCCAGGCATGTAATTCAGCTTAGAATCATTATTCTTGAAGTAATATAATGCTACAGTATGTCTCCTAAGAATCCAGGAAATTCACATCCAGGAATTTTAGGCAATGAGCCATAAACAAAGAATCTAGATAAAGGTAGAAAAGAAGCATTAAAAATGGTGAAAATAGCTTGACTGAATTATAGACTTGCAGTGTATCAGAGGGGTTGCAGCAAACAGAAAAACAAAGGGAAAAGAATTCTTGAAATCTAGAGCTTACCTGAAGAGGACAAGAGTTTACTATTTAAGAAGCAAATCCCCAGTATTTCTAGGGTCCCAATGGTGGGTGAAGAGATTATGATAGGCTGAAAATTCTCTAGTAGTTGGAAAACCAGAAGAAATTAGAGCATGAGGTTACAGAAAATGAGTCATGTGAGAGACAAAGAATGACCCAGGGTACTGAACTAATTTCTTCAGGTATTTTTACCAGACAGGTGCTATTGTTTCAGGTGGTTGGGCCTTGAAACTGCCTGGTAGCTGTTGAGGAGCTGCTGGTCTACCTGGTAGCTGTTGAGGAGTTGCAGCATAGAACCTGGCATGCGTCCACGTTCTTGGCAAGTTTTGTGGGAGGCAGTTTTGCAATAAGGTCAGAAATAATGCTTCAATGTTACCATTGTGCAAACCAGAAGGTTTTAAGTACTGATACTGATCACTTCTGTTCTAGTGTGAAGATGTAATGTGTAGGGTAGAATGGAAACTTCCAACAAGGTTTATGAGGGAAACCCTCCTGCTGCATTATGAGGTTAAAAGAGGTTCTAGATTTACAATATTCTCCTCAGAGAGCCTACGTGTGGCTGGATCCAAACCCAGTCCCAGGATTGGTCAAGGTTATGCTTGAAGATTTTATAGACATAATTGAAGCTTAGTACAGCTTTGTCCTGCAGAGTTAAGGGTAGCAAGCTAATACAGAATTATTTATTTTAATTGATGATAAAAATGCTTAGAGGATCTTAATCAGAATTTGTTACTAGACAGTGAAGATAGCGTATGATGTACTGAAGCAATAGTGAAGTAATGATATTAAAGCCAGCAAAACAACTACTAAGCTGAGATTGGTGTTACCCATACCAGCAACTGAGGGTAAATCTCTTTTGCTCAGCCTTGAGGGGCATCTCCATTCAAGGGTGGAATCTCCACTCTCACTCTGAGAAGTGGTGTGTCAGAATTCTCTGCAACTAAAAACAGGAACCGGGCTCTTATGATACAAGGCAATTTACAGTCAGATATCTCTAGGCCTGAAGCATCACCTCAGCAGCTTGAGATAAGTTATTAGCACTATGACTTGTGCCTCTAACAGCAACTTCAGCTGCCACATCCTCACCAGTGCCAGTTTCTGTCAGGAAACATTGTTCTTCACATCCTCAGAATGTTCCACTTTGAGACTGATAAATCAGGCTGATTCTTCAACACCAAACACCACACAAGCCCCCCTCCCTATCTGCTACTGATAGTTTTTGCAAATGGGGTCAAGTTTGAGCTCTTTTACCCTTACTTAAGCAGAGCATCCTGCTACAGGAGCAAAGAGGAGAGGCTGGAAGAAAGTACATCTGGGCATTGGCAGAAGTGTTGAGGCAAGAACACATCTGTTTCCTTGATCCTTTTCATCTCTTCTGGACACTTGCAGGAAGCAGCCTCTCGAATTTTGTACTTAGGCAGCCGGTTCTGGGTCAGGCTTGGGAGGAAAAGGGCAAAGGAAATATATTCTGGGCTGAGTGAAGGAATGTGTGCAGACTGGAAGACTGCAATAGGGAGGATCCTTTTAAAAATAAATTTGCTAATCTGGATTTTAATTGCAAGTGCTGATAAACTTTTAAAGCTTTTTGTATTTGATTAATAATTAAATTTTCTATATAAAATTAACCATTTGCCTTTCAAAATATTTTGTGTACGTCTACATTACACTGCAGTGACTATAGTATAGGAACATCTCCTTTTCATCTTTTAACAAATATATGAAAGCTTCAGGAAAAGAAACAACCCTGTTACATGAAAAGCACATAGAATCCTTTCTTCCTTAAAATCAAGTATGTTCATTGATAATGTTTAAAAACTTCTAATCAGAAAACCAACGAGGAAAGGTTTTTCTACCCTCATACCATTTCCTACCAGTTTTCATGAAGTTGAAGGGTCTCAAGGCCCGCTAGACTATCAAAATGTAGACAAAAATCAGGCAACATTTTCCATAGGCAGATGAGACTGACAAGATACCCACCCAATAAAATAGTCTGTGTTTGAATATAGTTGAACCAAGACTGGCTTATGTTACTTGGACCAGCATTTGTCATAAAACATTTCAACTGATGACTTCTCACAGTGAATTCAGTATTAGCATATAAGGTTTTTATCCCAGATCTAACGTAGCTGGAAATCTACAGATGTAAAATTAAATGTAATCTCAAATCCCTATTTTTTACTACAAATAAATAGATTTTTTTTCCTCCAGTATTATGCAAATTGTTTTATAATTATATATAGGTCTCAATTTGCCTCAAGGTGCATAGAGATGAAGTACAAAGGAATGCATTTGCTTCTTATTTTATAAAAAGGTAAATAAAGGAAATTATTTCTATAAGCTCTTTGGGAAGAAAAGGTGTGAACGGTTTAAATAGAGGTGGAAAACTGCAAACTGCGAAGCTGCATTAGTGTTCTTTAAGCACTTTAGTCTAAAAAGAAGCCATGAATTGGAATATGACTGCTCTGTGCAAATCTCCATTTTTAAGGTCTTTCCTAAATACTGATCACTATCAACCTCCCAGAAAAACAAACAATCAAACAAACAAACAAACAACAAAAAACCCCCCAAAAAACTTATCTGTAAGTTTAAGCTAAACTTTTAAGGGGCTCTTCTGTATCTGTGAAATGGATTGTGCCACCAGACTTTGTTATTGCTACTTCATTAAATTGAATTTTTTTCTTTTTCTTTGAGCATAATCTATTATAAATGACAATACAAAAAGCTTTAATATTCATGGGTTTTCCTGAAACCTATCAAGGTAGTATTACAATAATAGCTTTTTTCCTGCCTTTTTTTCCTTGGAATTTTTTCTTCCTCTTTTTTGTTTTTCTTTTCTTTTTTTTTTTCCTCCCCCCTTTCCTTTCCCTTCTTTTTTCCTTCCAGCTTTTGTTTTCCCCTTTTTTAAAATTTTCATTCTCTTCTTTTTCCTGCCACTTTTTTCCCTTTCTTTTGTCTTGACATTTTTTCTCTTCCTCTTGACTTTTTTTCTTCCACCCCCCCCAGCTCTTTCCCCTTTTGCTTCACTTCTCGCTGCCTCTCTCTGGCGCTGAGCTGCCGAGGCATCCGATCACAGGGAATCCGGCTCCACCTGTC
>VXBU01005867.1:11507-35826 GCA_013400315.1 Bombycilla garrulus
AAGCGCTGGGAGTAACGGGAGGACGCGCCGGCCACCGCCAGGAACTGCTGTGTGACCATCCCTGCTTCCCAATAAATGCAATAGCCTGGGGCCGTCGTTTTGGGTTTTTGAGTTCTCTTCCTCGTTGGTGCCGCCTGACAGTTCTGTACGGCGCAGCGGCTGCCTGAACTTCTGCATCAGTGTTGGAGCCTTCATGGTGGGGCCTTGTCAGCGTCCCTGCCCTGGCGCTTCTCCTGTGCTTGTTAATGCTTTGTGTGTGTGAGAGCTTGGTATCTGCACGGGTACCGAATACTCATATTTAGTGTTCAGGAATGGGTTACACAGAGGGGCATTATACATCCCTTGTCACGTTGGAGTATGTTTCTGTTTGTTTGGACTTTACGGGAGCATGCACCCCTGAAGTGACACATCCTGTGTGAACAGAGCAAGGGCTTTGTAAGACTTCTAAAACAAGCCAGCGTATTTTCTCTTTGTAGGATGGCATCACTGCTTTTCAAGTAGGTGAAGTAACTTTTCCCTGCTTTGAAATAGACCTCCTCAAAGTGGCTTAGGTGCTCTGCTGTATTGTACTGCGGATTCCCTCAAGAAGTTGCAGTGTGAAAAACAGCAGGGGTGATGCGTGAACCCTCCTGGCCAAAAAATTTGACTGGATATTAACATAAGTTTAATAAAATTAGTTAATTTTACTTGCTAAATAATACCTAACAAGGAGATTGCCTCTACATTTTATTTCGTGTAAGTGCTAGGCTTTGACAGTCTCAAAGGGGTGGGACATTCACACATCATCTGCTCACAGTCAAAGCAAATTGCAAATGATGGAGACATTTTAGATTGAGTTAGAGTAATGATTGTTGTTGGTGAGACCAGTGTATGTTCCTCCATTTTATAAATTCCTTGTAATGTGTTGACAGAAATTGTCAGTACAGTTAAAACTTTAAAATATACATGTGTAGAATGTTAGCCCCAGTAAAGCTGAGATTTGGAGGAGAAGATCAAGTCTTGTATGTACAAGGTCACTTACTAGCTGAGCGAAAGCTCAATTATCCATCACATTTCCTGATTTTCTACAAGTGTAACTTAATGCCACAAATGAGTCCTTTGTCCTTCGTCAGTTGGTATTTGGATTGCCAGTGCATTAACTGATCATGTAGAAATAATTCTGACACTTGGAAGCAAGACAGGCTGGAGAAGGTGATGAATAATACAGAGAATAGAAATTTTCACTTCCTCTGGAGTTGTTTGATAGAGCATAAAGATTAACTAGCAAAAAAAGATGAAAGAAAGTATCGGTGTGTGCACAGGATCTTGGGCCAATTTCAATATCAAACTTTAGTGATGCAAGGGTGAGATGGGCCTTTGTTAAGAGAGAAGGAGAGTGACATTTGCTTCAGTAGATTAGAGATATTTAACAAGATCATAAAAGGGAAGTAAGATTTGGGTACGGGAGATGCACTGCAGGCAGGTAACATGGGATGTATTTCTATACTTAAAATGTTCAGAGTTCAGTGTCATTCTTCCTGCCGTGGAGAGCAGTGGTGCTTTGGAGGTATGAAGTTACGTTGGATGCGAGAGTAAGGCAGTCTGGAGGCCTGTTCTTTGTCCGTGGGAAACCCCCTCTCCCTGCCCATCTGCCCTCCCCACTTGATGCCTGGTTTGGTGTTCCCTCAGCTGGGAAGCAGCAGGGTGAAGGAAGGTATGTTTGCCATGTCAGGCTGAAGGCGGAGAGAGCTGGCAGCAAGCCCGGAATTGCTCCATACAAGGAGATGGGCTAGGAGCATGAGGTCATCACTTCACAGGGAGGAGTTTTTTTTGCAGTGTGTGGGAAGTAGGTCTAGGAAAAGGAAAAGAGATTTTTTTACCAGTGAGGAGGAGAAGCAAAGCAGTAAAAGAAGAGAAGAAAGCCTAAAAGCATTCCAGTAGGAAGTAACCTGTGTATGTGCTCCCATTCTAAGATAAAACTGCCCACTTAGTCTTGGCCTAATTATATTGTTGATGTGTTTGCCTTGTGAAAATGGATTTCAGAAACTTAGAGAAGAATTTATTCTACAGTAAAGATAGTCTTGGAATTGTTGAATATTCACCATTTTAATAGGGAGCTAAAGGATTTAGAATTTGGTGCATGAAAATATGCAGAAAATTTCTGCTGTTTAACATTTGTGTCAGGTAAATGTTGCATTTCCTTTGCAAAGGTTTGTTTTGGAAACTTTTTTTGCAGTAGTCAATCAGTGAAATGCGTAGCTTTGTTTCCATGGTTTGAGAGAAAACAGTTACTTCTCATTTTAAGAGCTATGTGTACGGTCTCATACAGAACATGGAAAGTTTTGGTGAGGTTTCTTAAAAACCAGCAAGAGTCCTAAAATGGCTTTTTATTTTTGTGCTTAGAATTATATTTTTTCTATCTTGTAGGACACTTCCTTGGATGAAACGCTTTGACATCTGTCAGCTTGTAGCATGAAATCGTATTTGTGACCATTACTGTAATGATTTTCTATTTTCTCCTGCATGTTTAAATGTAGAGTTCAGATCAGTGTAAGGAGTCTGAAATAATAGGGAATTTTTAAATTCCTTTGTGTTTCCGTGATGATAATAAAAACAAATTCCCAATAATTTAGGGCTTAATGCTGTCTTTAATCTGATTGAGTGAACTGTACATTGTGACATCATTCTACTTTGGATTTCAGATTGCTGTTTGCTCTGCAGTAACCAGCTTCCCTTGCATTGCTCCCCTCTACACTTGAGGGAAAATGCCAGGTGCTTTTACTGCATACAATTTCAGACTTTCTTCTTCATATCTGGGTTTCTTACTAATGTGCTTACAATACTCAGGTATGTGTCGTAGCAGTTTGTAGAGGCAACTCTCTATACTCATAACTTTACTGCAGTTCAGTATCTGATTTCTGTCCTCA
Source organism: Bombycilla garrulus (assembly GCA_013400315.1). Taxonomy (NCBI): domain Eukaryota; kingdom Metazoa; phylum Chordata; class Aves; order Passeriformes; family Bombycillidae; genus Bombycilla; species Bombycilla garrulus. The sequence continues at coordinate 14,414 of VXBU01005867.1, forward strand.
GGTACAGGTTTGGCAGAATTACTGATCCTTGGAACATATTCTTTAGAATTTTGTTTATGTTGTGGGCTTGCACCTCGAGCAAAAAGGGTATTTTGTTAGGATTTCTGATATGGCTGCTCTTATTTTCTGCTGAGGGGACAGTTACTGGTTGGACCAAATAATTCCTTCAGGTTGTTGACAGGGTGAATGTGGAATAACAGCACTAATTGCATGCTGTGAGAGCTTTCTGTGATGTAGCTCTCTATTAAGACAAACACATGAAACTGTCAGCTGTTGAGGGGGAAATAGAACAATCATATGTATACTGTTAATCTGTCCTTTCGGTAAGCTGTACAATATTGCCTGCAAAATACTGTCGTCCACTTGCAGCCCTCTCAGTATGTGCGAGTAAGAAAATACTTAATGAAAAGTACTTAATGGTTCTCATGTATTTGGTATTTTTCTATATGGCATTCAAATTTTGGTCTGAAAACAGGTAGCTGTCTTGCAGCTGTCATTATTTGATCTTAAGAGTCTCACTTTTTTTTTTCAAACTGTGATTCTGCAAGTGATTTATTTCAGCATGAGGAGCTGAGGCATTAAGAAATTAAGCTTGAGCATAAAACTAAATTACCATAATTAAGACCTAATGAAAAATCAGTTATCTTGTAACTAGTGGCAGCCTGTGAAAAGTTTGTGAACTGTTGCATATTGCGTAAGCATTCTTTGCCAGAAACTGAAGTTAAATCCAGAGCAGTGTTAAAGCACATTAATCATGAGCCATTTGTTCCCTGAAATTGCCTGTTTAGTAAATGGGAGACACACAATTATAGCAATGAGACTGATAAGAGTTCTGGAGATGAGCCCCTCTGACAGAGTGCTGAATCATACTCAGAGCACTCCATCCTCTCTAATAAATGAGTTGGGCATTTCTGGAGAAAAGTGCTATGAAAGTAATTACGCAATCACGTAGTGCATATTCCAGAGGGTAGAATTTGGGTTTGCATCCTCGTTTCGTACTTGGTTTGTCAGCTTTGTTGCTTTTTGCCGGTTCTGTTTATGCCTAACTTTTTGCGTTAGAAAATTTGGAAAATCCTATTCCATATGTTGACAGGATATTGCAGTATTGTCTGTCATCACATTTGTAATGTTTGCTGTTTGAATTGAGAGTGGCAGTTATAAGTTGATTTCTCTCTTAACAGAGAGCTAGGAAGGACATAGATGTAATGGTTATTTAATAAGGCAGAAATTATTTTATTGAATAGTTGGTTCTTTAATTCTCAGACAAATAACCTATTAATGGCTCAGCTGGTGGAGGTTGTTAGCTGCTACACTTGTAAATCAAAAAATTCACCTTTGGTAAACCTATAAACAAGTAGGAGTAGCATCATAGGATAAATCCTGATTTTTGAACACATAAGGCTTGTTTTATCTACTATTATGCTGTATAAATTTGTTAAAAAATGATCACTGTAGTGTATTGCTATTGTGTCTGCTTAAGTACAGCTTTTTAGAATTATGCTAAAGCTTCCTTTCTGTGTCAGATAGCATCTGACTTCCTAGTTGTAACTTCTGCTTTGAAATGTTCATGAGTATAAAATAATAACCCACAGCATTTGTACTCTAAGTTTCAGGAAGTACAGATAAGAGGTACGGTCAGGCAAAGTGGTAAAGTTCAAAAATGTGACAGCTTAAGCCTTGTAAAAATGGTATTTTTAAAACAATCAGCAAAATGTGCGAATTGCAGTTTAAGGAAAATCATACAACTTTGCAGCAGCTTTTTACTGATTAAAAAATAGAAAATGTGGATTCAGAAAAACACATCCTTGCTTATTTTAGGTATATTTGTTGTATGTCAATGCTGCGAATGCTGTGTTTCCTCCCAAATTTTCTGAAATTTCTGTGGTATGGTTGATAAACTGAAGTTCATCAGATAAAAGGAAATGCTAATTTGCCAAATGCAGAAAAAATGTTGGGAGTTGAAGTGTGCATCTGAAAAAGCAAATTAAAGGGTCTGTAACAAAGATAGAGGGAAGCTTTATAGTACCAATTCTGCCTTTTGGATTAGGTGAATGTTGAAACTGGCGTGCAAAATCTCTCAGTGAATGTGTTAAGTAAATTTGAAGCTGTTTTAATAAATTTAATTGGCATCAAGATAATCTGATTTATCTAAATGTTTTTTTTTTTATATGAGAAGGTGATTATATGCCATTCTTATTGAGGTCAAAATCTCAGTTCAAGTCAGTCCTTGTGTTTTCTGTGGTTCCTTAGTGTTCTGTGCTGCATGCCTTCTTGCTCTGCTTCTCTGGGGCCAGGTGGTACCTTCTGAAAGGAAGCCAGCTCATAGCCGGTGGGAGTTTTCTCCAGGCTCTGCTTCAGCCATAGTATGGAAACTCATTACAGCAGGTTTGTGCCCTTTACAGAACAGTCTTCAGGAGGTATCCTGTCCCTGTATTCCTTGCAAAAAATCAGTCCAATGGCCGGTGACAAGGTGATTTCTTGTGCTCTAGTATTTTGTCACCAAAGAAACCCCATCAGGCTTGGGGAGCCTGAGTGTGGGTGTACGGATTAGCAGTGCAGATGTGGTCGGTCTGGTTCTGAGGGGGGGAGCTGCCTTTTACAAAGCTCTGATTAAGCAGATGGTTGTCAACATTCCGCCATTACAGTAGCATGGCTTGTGTCCCTGACAGAATTTTTCTCAGATTAAGATGGGATTTCAGGTTTAGAGATGCAGTCAAATTCCCTTCAGCTGTCTCAGAGTACAGTAAGGCACGAAATCTGAGGGAGCTAAATAACCCTTGTCTATAGTACAACATTATAGTCATCTCTAACTTGTTTCTGAATGATGCTATGTTATGAAGAATATTGTCCTTTTAAATGAAATATTTGCTGCCTGGTATAATTTCTGGACAGAATAGTTTTGAGAAGCAGAAGGAAAGACTGGATATTAAATAATAATCTATTGCAATAAAGATCAGATAGGCTGGATCTTATTTATGCAAATAAATTTCCATGTGAAGAGTCCAAGCATGCATGTGTACTTCAGTATCACTTGTCCACAGACCCGGAAGATTAAACCTCTACCACTTTTACCTGTTTGTAATAACATCCATTAATTAAAGCTCATACATTTTCAAATGAGAGTAATATCCTTCAGAAAGAGTGTTCTTTATGACTAGGATGGCTGATGATATCCAAACACAACTGACTGGAACTAAGAAAAGAATAGGTAGGTTTCATGATAAATTTTGGCATATAATTGTAGAATGCATGTATTACAATTTGTTACACGCTTAAAACATGTAAGAAGATACCAATGCATAGTTCAACCATCTGCATTTCTGGTGAGAGTAACTGTATCCCATTTAACATGGAGAGTTATCACAGTGTCTTTTAGGATATGGAACATGGGAAACAACAGTCATTCAGTTCAAGAGCAGCAAAGAAAGGCTTGAGGCAGCACCTTACAGCCTGGAATATCAGTATTTGGGAAGAGACAAAACTCTCATGGACCTGTGGTCCTCATGGCCAGTATTTTCTGTACAAAATATTGTGTAATCAAACTACATTAAATGTGATACAGTGATGCCAAGGAAATAAGTGACCTCGAGAAGACTTAATGAACAGTGAGTTAACTAAATAGAGGGTTTAATGAACCAGAAGGATGTAATTAGTTTAATGAAGGAGGAAAGAAGAAACATCGTGATTGCTCTTTCAGTTTCTTTCCAAAGAGCAATAAATACTTGGAACTAGATTATGTTTCTCCTGAGGAGACCACTATTGTCATATATTACAGACTCATGGCAAATTTGTTATCTAATTGTTTTGTCTGAAGTGAGACATTCTGGCTGATATTGGGCCATAGGAAGAAATTAAATGCCTCTAGACTTTTTAAAGTGTTTCACATCCTGTGGATTTATGTTTTTCTATGGCTGTTCTTAAGTCTTGAGAACTAAGACAGTGCCACTGGGAGAAGCTTCTGTTAGCATTCTGGATTTCTAAGTCTAAACGTGCAATGGCAGCAGCCAGATGAATTTTTGGACCTGAAGTCTTCAGGAGGAGTCTTAAGTGTAGCTTTGTGCTGATGAGAGACCCTCAGTAGGAGTATTCTTCAGGCCTGTTCCCCTGAAGAAATGCTTACATAGGCAGCCTTGGGACTCAGGGTTTGCATGTGGGTTTTATGTGTCTATTAATTCTCACTTGCCGTGTATTCATCTCAAGGCAAATGGATATCAAGATGTGAAATGGTACTTTCAGAAGTTTGGGGTATTTTTTCAAATAAGGAAGACTGCTTTCTACCTTAAGACTAAAAAACTTGGTATCTGATTGAAATCTAAATATTGAAAAGAAATCAGCAAAGAAATAAGTTAACAGTGCTTAGAATAACTCTTTAGTCAAGGTGGTTATTACAGTTACTTTTTTATTTCAGTGTTGACTTTTACTGGAAGTTTTTTCTACCTTTGCTAGTCATCTAGTGAAAAAACACATAGACAAGAAATCTCTTGAAATTGCAATAGTTTATTTAACAGTTGTTTTTTGTTCAGAAGTTTCTTTAATACACTATATAATACACATTTTAAGTGAGGTTGAGTTACTGATATATTTTTTTATTCTGTTTTCAATTTGTGGCCATTTTTTTTTGACATTTTAACATTATGTATTTCTTTGTAATTCTGGAACAGCCCTTCTATTTAGCTGGTAGAATTGGTTGACAGGCCTGGAGATGCACAGTACCTGCCCTGTCATAGTCACTTTTAGCAGCTTTATCCCACTCATTCCATTTTTCTTTTTGGATCTAGTGGGGATATACATGTTGCAACACAGCAGAATTGGGAATTCAGTGAAGATTTGTCAGTCAGGAACTCTCTATTTGAGGCCATGCTTTTCTTTGCCTTTCCTTGAGTCCTGGAGCTGAATTCAGGGAAAATATAGTTCTTGGAAAAATAGAGGAAGGAAAGCTATTTTTTTCTTGTAAACACATGAAAGGTAATGAGAAACTAGGTATGTATACCTTTGAAAGCAAAAGAAGGGTGTGTGGCTTATTTTGTCACTTTTTCAGAGTTAACAAGAGAACAGAAATGTCTTGAAACCTTAGCGACAGGATGTGACTTGTGTTAGCTAGTTAGTCTTTTCTTCCTAACCTGTATCTGCCGTCACCTTCTTGTTTTTCTGCCTGTTGGGATTCAGTTTTGCTATTTAGCTGTGAGTGTGAGGTAGAAATTTAAAAAGAGTGGAAACAAAACTGGTTGGATAACTGCACCTAAAAAGCACTTACTGCATGGTTCACTACCAAATGTCAGCTCTACCCTCTGCCCATTGTTTCACAGAAGGCCTGAGATGATAACATGTTGAGGAAATTACCAGGCCATGGGAAGTAGCAAACAGCTGTAGGTGTGGTGGAGAATGAGATTACTGTTTAGAATAGTCTTGGCAAATGGGAGATGTCATCTGGAACAAAGCAGAGGTTAGTGAGTATGAAAGCTCACTGGCTATCTGTAGGCTGGACAGAATCGATGTGTGGTGGGGCAAGATGAAGTTCTGTGGAAAAAGAACATGAATTTTTGGATAATGAATATCAAGTAGTGAGGAAGAAGGTAAGCACTTAGGCAAGCAGCTGGAAAGTAATTTGAGCTAATCTCTCTGTTCTTGTCAGAGTTGCTTGGTATCCTGTTCTTTGATGGCGCCCACTGCTTCTTATTTGCATGTATTTTTAATAATACTGCAGCTGCAGGAACTGCTAAGGAAAAATGTAGTCTCCCTACCGTTGTGCAGGGATGGGAGAATGAGAGTACATTGTTTGAGGATGTTTGTTACATGACCAAGTAAAATCCATGTAGCTCAGTACTTGCTACTGTCAGATAAGAGGGGGCTGTTGCCACAAATGTAGAGTAGTAGTTCCTGTTCTGCTTTTACAGTTTAGAGACATCTTGAGATGGAACTCTTGCTGTTCTACAGATCTTTTTTTTTTTTTTAATGAATTTTTATAATAATTTTGTCCTTCTTTGTTTCATGGTCTCAGAAATGTCTTTAGGCACTGAATGATCTCATTTAATTATTTACTGGGCAAAGGGGGACATAAGAACAACTTTTTAAAAATTTAATTTGAGGTTCTCAAGTTCTTCTGGAAAACACTTCAGGTATCTGGCATACCATATCATTTTATGCTATAACAATTTTTTCTTTTAGTGTACTTTGATCTTACAGCTGTCATTCTAACCAGTTTGTGAGCTAAAAATTCTCTTTTCTCTCTGTGTAAGCGGTTCCATGCTATGATCAATATTATCTATATCTTTTTTGGTGCTTTATGTTTTAAGAACATGGACATACAGAAATACCACTAATGTACCAGCAAAATAAGAACGTGTTATGTTTTCCCTTCTGTTCATTAAAGAATAGTATAATCTGGTTTCTAACTTGACTGCTTGAAAACACTGAACAAATGTTTTTGAAGGTGCGTGTTCAGAGACTGCTACAACTTTTTCTGGTACTGTTATTAAATAACTCTTACCAGTGTGTTATGTTGCACTTATTGACATGTGACTTCATCTGTTGTTTTCTGTGCTTGCTACTCCGTGTTCTGAAGTTCTTTGAGCTTTTTAATGAGATCTGTTGGTTTTAATGAATCATAATAATTTTGTATAAAGCACAGATGCTTCTGTGATGACGTATAGGCAGGTAACCATTCTGAAGAGCAGTCCAAGTCCTGGCACCGAATATGGTGAGGCTTCTGAGCTCCCGCCTCTGTCAGTCTTTGTCTCTTAAGTCTTACCCTGCAAGGTCGTCAGTTCTTGACTAACTTCCTATCAGAGACACTTCCTATCAGCAGAAACTTCCCACTTCCAACAGCTTTTCCCACAGGATCGTTGATGTCTTCACATAACTCTTCAAATTGTGAAACATGATTTTGCTCTGCGAAAGCTGCATTGTTGGGTTTTTTTTTCTTTTGAGTTATTCTAGCCTACAGATTCTTAAGCGTGATTTTAACATCTTGTGCACTATCAGAGTCAGACTGTGTTGTGCTTCTTCTGATTGCCTTGTCACATCTGAAAAAAAATTGATTTATTTTCCACTCTTTATTCTTCTTTGGTGCACCTTAAGCCTAAGTTTTTGTAGAATTAATAATTTGGAAATTTGATAGCTGATGCTTCAATGCTTTAGCTCAATAGCGTTGGACTCTGGCAAATTCTTACTATTAATTTGATATTTTTAATTGCTTCTTGGATGCTTCATTTTTAGAAAATGCCCTATATATCCTAAATCTGAAGAGGATCTGTTTTCAGGATTTACCTTGACTGTCTTGGTAGTAATTTCAGAAAACAACAGGTCATCTAGGCATTCTGTTCCATATCTTCTTATAAATTTGTCTTTTATATCTTCATTAGCCAGTGGATTATTGTGTTGAGGTAGCAAGATGTTTGTAACTATCAGATTCTGCTATGCTTGTGCTCAGAAATAGCAGTGGAAATTTTGTGAGATTTTATTGCCCTCTGACAAATGGCTGTAGAATTCCCTGGAAAGCTTTTATTATACTTCCATGTACTATCAGTTAGACCCATATTGGACTTGCATTGCAAGCTTTAAGTTCTACTAATGACCTATGTGCAAATGAAAAAAATGCACATAGGTAAAAAGTCAATAGTAACTGGAATTCTAAAGAAAAGTTGGGTTTGCATTTAATTTTCTTACTGACAAACAAAATTCTGCACTTTAGAGTGTGTGATAGAGTAATTCTTTAAAAAAAGAAAAAAGGTGTGTTCATTGTTTGTGTTCAGGGAACAGAAGATAGAACTTTGTGTTGTGTTGAAGAACTGTTGTTTCATTTGATAAATGGAATTTTTTGAAGGGCTTCATTTTACAACATTCAATTCTTAACGTCTGCTTGAAACTTGGATGTGCCCAGGTGCTTGTAGTGATGTTTGTTCCACTTTCACGAGTCGCATTTGAATGGGGTTTGGGGCTTGTCTTCCTGTCCAGTGACAGTCAGGTGTTTCCATCGTGTTTGTGTTTGTATTAGAAAGACTGGAGCCAAATTTACACCAATGCTTTGCTCCTGGTTGTACTTTTTTGCTAGTGGAGACTTTCTCTTGGGCTTTTCAACTTTGGAACAAATGATTTTTATATCTGTTTTTCAGAAATGTGATGAAATTTATAATGCTTGCAACCTCCTGCGGTTTTTTTCTCATTTCGTATTTGCTTGCATAGCTGCTCTTCCTTTGCAGTGCCTGAACCTTAGCATCACTTATTCTTTTCTATTTTTGGTCATGGAGAATAGAAGTTTTGTATTTATATTAGGCAGTTCTTTGTTTCTTGAATGTCACTAAGTAACGAGAAAGGAGTACTAAATAATGCCTGCTTGAATGTGAGCTAAGACTGTCCCTTCATAAGATTTTATAAACGTGTCTATGATCACTGCTTTGTTTTAAATAATGGAGATTTTGAAAATAGTTTTGGTTTCTTCACCCCTACGCACTGTGTCTTTCTTTCAGTTTTGCTTTATGTGTTTTTTCCTGTGAGGGTATTGCTAAACTGTTATGGAATGTCTCATCTGAAGCTGCACATTCTAGCATGACACTGTGAGTGAATTCTTATCATGAGTCCACATGTAGAGATTATGCAGTATATCTTCCATGTGTAAGCTGTGTGCAAAGCTTGTTCCTTCGTTTGTTAAATTCAGGGTTTTTTTTTCTTAATATAAACCCTCAAAACCCTTCTGTGTTAGTTTGCTTTACCTAAATTGCAGTCTAGAGTTACAACCTGAAATTTTGGTTCTGCTAGTCATCCTAACTTCCTGACCTCTTAATTTTCTAGATATTAGAGTAGTTAGAGCTAGATAAAAATTTGTGTGTCTTTACTGATTCCTTTCTCTTGTTGCCGCTTGTTTTCTTCCATTTTTATGAAAATACCACTAACTTGGTATTTCATATAACAAATTTTGGCCTTCCATGGTTTCATTTTTCTTATTAATGGGTTTCTGTTTTTGTTTTACCAAGGGCAAGGTTGAGAAATAAATAAAATTGTCTAATATTTCAGCTACAATACACTTACCATAAGAAATTCCAAGAACTTTAAAAAAATCTTTTCTTACATGTTTAGAGGCAAAATTATTTCTTCACTCAAGATTATGTGTATGAAGTGATAGCATACTACTACTAGCAGTCATTTGAGAAACCTGTTCTTTTCTTTTAGTTGAACTGTGTCTATTTTTTTAAGAAGGGAGCTGGCTTCTGTTAAAAATCTGAAAATGCAGGGCAACTTACCTGAGTTTTGCAATGTATTTGAAAATGCTGAGATAGTAAAAAGCATTTTATGTTTTTCTTTCACAGAGTCCCCACAAAAGGAAAGAAAGTATATTTCAGTAGGTGAAAATCAGAGGAAGTAGTTGCTGACACAGGAGAACTGTACTAAAGGACATTTCTAAGGAAAACTTTTAAGGTATGTGAGCCAAGTTATGCTTTGTAGAAAAGCCTTCCTAAAAATTAGCTGCCTGCTTTGCTTTGCTTTGCTTTGAGTGGACCAGTATTTGGAATCAGCTTTGAAATAATCAGACTAACTTGTATTACCACTTCAGATATTTATCGTTGGCAAAAGATCTGCAGAAGGATTGGTTTTACTAATTTATGTTGTATACATCATATCTAGGCATACAAAGATGATACGAATATGTGATCAATGTAAACAAATGGTAGGTAATGCATTTGTTTTGTGTTTCATGGTCTTGTGCATTCCAGGCATAGATCTTACACTAACAGAAATGTTAATTGTTTGTCTAATTTTTGTTTAAGGTGTGGATTGAGTGCTAAGAATGATGTATTTTATTATTTTAATGGAATGTAACTAAGCCTCACATTGAGCCTCAGATTGAGAAGGGCTGTCAAAAAAATTGATAATCTATTATTAAAAAATGCTTTTAGTTTGGTACAGAAGCCTTGCTTTTAAGGATTTGTGTCCTGAATCCAAATCCTATTTCTTTTCTTATTTTGACATATTTTTAATGATTTTAGAAGATGTTTGCAAAATAGATTACATTCTGTATTCTCTATGATTTGGAGCTGATGAAGATTTAGGAGCCATCTAAATTCATAGACAGCATATCAAGAGTGAGAGAGTACAGATCTGTGATGTGCTCTCCTGTTCTAGACTTAACTGGAGCCAGGTTGCTTTCTGGTTTCGTGTTTCTTTTAGTAGCCTACCTTGTCACTGGTACTATGTAAGCAAGTACTGTGAAACAAGTTCCAATTGATGTGTGTAGATTCATCATTATTTTAAGATTATCAGCCACAACCTTGGATATAGTTGATGGCACCAGTTGTTATAAGCATAGGAGAGCATCTTGTGAAAGTGTTGTTGTACGTGCTCTGTTCCGCCTTGCTCATTTGATTTCAGTCAGTGTCAGACACAGGACCTTTGGTCTGACACAGCATGGGCACTTTGATGTGTCATAGACAGATTACAATCTTTAAATTAAATGTACATTGGTTATGGAAACGACTTTCTTCAGAGTTGCTGCTGGAATCCAGGAACATGACTAACTGGAATACTGGCTTTATTTCCAGAGGGGAGTGCTACAATATTGAAGGATTATGTGACTAGCATTGAAGTTTCTCAGTGTTAGGCTGAGAAAATTTGACATTGATTTGTTTGGAATCTGACTGCAGCACTGTGTTGGTGGCTGAGAGAAATTTTAAATTGTCTTCGGTAACTCTGCGTAAATTTAGAGTAGTTTAAGATCTGGTTGCTCATTCACACTGTATTATTAAACGTATGTTCATTGTACTTCCTGTGAATGATTAGTTTGTTGTTTTGAGCATAACACTATAAAGAAAATAAATTCTACTTTCTTGGAATTGACTGTGCGACATACTTTACTTGTAACTTAAAAATATTTTTTACTAATTTACATGTACAGTAATTTTTTTAGATATCTGTATGTCTATATGTCTATATCTTATATTTTAAAAAAATAGCTGAAACTCCTTTGTCTTATTTGGTGATACTGGTATTTTATTGCTTTTACAAAACATGCTGGAATTCTCTTTGAAACTTCACTGGCATGTCAAATTATGCAAGCTTTGTTCACGTGTGGAGAAAGAAATAAACCTCATGGGTATCTACCAGACACAGAAGAAATCTCTTCACAGTAAGAGTAATGCAATTCCTGAAGGTTTTTTTTCCTGTGTGAATTTAGTATATCATGTTTGTTGTTATCATGTCTCTGTCTACCTTGTTTTAAAATGTGCCATCTCTGGTTTTTCCGTTAAGATAAAATACTCTCCCATGTATTTTTTTGAGAAAAATTTACCCCCACCCCAGAATAGCTCTCACACTGTATTTTCATCTTCTGAGCATTAGAGAAGAAAGTATATTTGTGTCTCAAGCTCCCCATCCAGTTCCACATTAAATCTTGTCTGGGTTCAGATTTTGCTGTTTTTGCCGATTTCTTGATTTTGCCAGTAGTCTGTGATTGCAAAATATGTCTGGGAATCTTCATCTTTCAGTGTGAGTATTTTAATGTGGTATGGTAAAGCTAAAAATACGGGAATATTAGTATTCCATAATCCAGCAGCTGTGAATGTGGGGGGAGGCACAAGGAGGATCACACCATGAATAGCAGCCCAGCTGGTTTGTTGTTCGTAAACATCTTCTGGTGCCGTGGTTGGAGACACAGGGCTGATCCAAATGCATCAGTGCCCAGGTGATCACTGTAGGTCCCTTCTGACTGAAATGCCCTGTTGTATTGGTCTGACCCTGTAGGGCAGCTGTCATCTCATCTGTGGTCACTGACAAGGGAACTAGCAAACTTGGAAAAATACATATCTGTATTGGTGCCAGATATTCTCTTTTTGAACACTGGCTTTTCAAAATGTGCCTGTGTTTCTTAAGACTATTTGAAAATCAGATTGTGTATTCATGTGTTTGGTAAATCTTAAGTTCTGACTTCAAAATAATGACTGTGTGATCTGTACTGTTTGCAGTTGTTTTATAGTATTAAGAACCATTAAAAAATCAGAAGTGATTTTAAGTGATGGAATTGGTTTTCAGCTTATCAAAATTTAAGGTTAGTTAAGTGGCTTAGGTCTTGAATACTTACTTTGCCTCCACAATAGAGAGCTTGAATTTGGCTGGATCTCAATTGAACATTTTCTTAATTTATGTGGAAGTCGCATGGCAGCTGGTTTACCCATTTGGGAATCATCAGTTCTTAGTCTTTATGCTTGTTAGTTTTAGCAAATCAGAATTTTATCACTTTTGCAAAACAATTTTTTTCTATGCTGGTTCTTTCACAGTGAAAGGAATACTTTAAAACAAAGACCAGACAGAGTCCAGTGTGTGTGTACAATTTTTGCCTATGGATCCAGGCATCTAATAATGGAATTGGAAAAAATCTGATTACTGCCTTGTGAAGAGCAGCTTAGCAGGCTGGAGTGAGATATCGTTGAGTCTTTTGTTCTATAGATTTTTGTAATCCTATGACTCCTTTGTAAGTCACTAGAAGCAGACTGAAATATCACATGCTGAGCATATTTCCTCCTTCCTTTGCCATACTACCTCTCAGTAGCAAACAGAGGCTAGGGTAAAAGCAAACAGACTGTTACTTTACTCAGAGCACAAGGCCAAACTTCACTATGAGATTCAGTTCCCATCTCTTCTAAATCTGAATGTAAGAAAACAAAGATACTATCTTTTATCTCCTGTTGTGATAGGAGAGTTAGGTAATGTACTCAAACGGGGTAGGAGAAAAATGAAGTCATAAAAGCAGATCTAGATCTAAAGGGCATTGAAAATTCATTAATGCAGTTTTAGTCATAATAAATAAATAAACATAATAAACAGGGGCTTTAAGATTTTTTTCTTTGGTTCATGTTACTAAAATGTTTGTGGTTCTGCAAGACTGTTCCTGAATTTTAACTGTGGAGTTATTTTCATTAATGCTACTAGTAATGACATAGTTCATAAGTACAGCCAACATAAACTATGTACTCTTGCTGTGTATGACTGAATTCCTAGCCATCAGGACTAATTCTGACTAAAATATACAGTTTCAAATTAAAGAGCTTATGAAAGCTTACAGGTTTAAGGTTACTCATATAGCCTTGACTTTTCTGTATTGTGCAGATACATAATAGTATGGCACTCTTCTAGTTTTCTTTATTGGATCTTTGTTTTGTTATGTAGCATGGTTTGTGTTCTAAGAATAAACACGTAGTACATGAAGTTCATTTCAGAGGCTGCTTGAGGTTCTGATTTGCAAAATCTTCAGAAATTTTATGCAGTAACTGAAGCCAATAACATATTTATTTTTTTTCTGAATGTCTTACATGCTAAAATGCTAGCCACTCTGAAAAGTCTGTCTTTAAGCCTTGAACATACTGGTATTAGCTGCCACAGTGTTGTCTTTAGTTTAGGTGTCTCAGCTCTTAATTCAAAATAAGAATATTAATCCTACTTCCCTCAATGGACTGCTAGGAAGATAAATTTGTTAATGTTTGTAGAACACTGCTAATTTAAGTGGTAATGTGCAAAGCCTGTGAAGAAATTGCTATTTTAGTTTTAAAAAGACCCAAGACTTTGCTTTAGTGCAGGAATTAGTGAATAGGCAGTGTACAGACTGTGGCTGCACTGCACTCCAGAGATAAGGGTTGCAGTTTATATAAGTTTGTCTTGCCTAGTTGAAGCAGATTAGTATAGGAGCAGATAGTTGCTCTGTACACAGAAAAGAGGGTTCAGCCCACATTACAAAACCTGTGTAAGAGTGTGTAGGTGTTATTTCTTTGTGTGGTTTCAGCTCTTCCACAATGTAGCTGTGTGTTTATCAGCATCATATGCAAGTATTTCAGAGCCAACTCTAGCAATATGTTTTTGACCTTTGGTTCTGCTACAGGATTTCGTAAGGCAGCATATCTTATCAGTTTACCAATCTTATTTTATGTCAGTTTGCTACAATAAGACTTGACTGTCCTGGGGAAAAATGGTGTGAAATAAAGAACTCTGAGCCAGGGGACCAGTGTATGGTTGGATGGGAAACCTGGTTTGGGTATTTTCTATTTTTGGGAGGTTGAATCTGCAAGTTTAATGGCCTGTTAACACAGGGTTTAGGAGCTTCTAAATAGCCTCTAAATAGTTATTAGTTTCCCACAGATGCAGTGCCTGAGAGCTGGTGTTTTATTTGGAGTTTTTTTTGCTCTTAGGACAGTAAACATGAGAAACAAATGTTTTAGGTCAGTTGCAGGAAAAGTGCAGTTGGCAGCTTGTCTGGAGATACTGTTAGCTGTACTTCTTTGGTTAAATATGTAGATTGCTCTTTAGTGTTTGTCTTAGATGCTGTTATGTTTTCTTTCATATTGTACTTTAAGTTAGGGAGTGATATTTTCTAGAAATGGAAACTGGAGGGCAGTTGTAAGGCTAAAATCCTTTCCAGTCAGAATTTGGTGTTCAAAACAGTGCTCTGAGCCTCCTTTCAGTTTATTCTGAGGAGGTAAGTGTATGTGGTTAATCTTATGATTAGATTAGTTCAGGTTTTAGGCATCAACTTGTCTCACTAGAAGTTTTTCTTTTGATAATTGTCTCATCAGTCTTTTCTCCTTTCAGATGTGGTGAAGAGGCTGTATTTTCCCCTGTCTGGTATATAGTGCCTTAAAAAATGGGGTTTGGAGGTGACCTGAAGTATTCTCATGATGCTTTATTAAAACTGCAAGACTGGGAGCTACGACTGCTGGAAACAGTGAAGAAATTTATGGTTATGAGAGTAAAAAGTGATAAAGAATATGCATCCACTTTACAGAATCTTTGTAACCAAGTAGATAAAGAGAGTGCTTGTCAGTTGGATTATATCAGCAATGTGTCCAAGGTAAGTCTGAAGTATTCTGAATTTGGAATATCCTTGGGTTCTGGATTTATTTTTTGCTTTTTGGTTTGACTTGGATTCCTATCCATTTTGTTTCTTGAGAGTTAATGTTGCCAAAGTATTTAAAATGGATTAATTTAGTTTCTCAGGGAAATATGCAGAAGTTGAGCTCTAGTCTTGCTTTGAAAAAATTAACTGAATGAGAATCAACCCCGATTTTTGAAATTCAGTATTTTACGTAAATGGGTTGAGCTTGCTTGTTTAGTGCTTTGAAAATCAAGTATGCTGTAGTAAGCTTTTATTTTAAGATAGGAACTATTGTTTATGTTATATAGAATTTGGGACAGAAATAGTAAAATGCCAGGAAACCAAGGCAAAGCCTAGCATTCCTGCTGTTACTCACACTGCACCATGTGTTGTAAGAACAAAATATTAATTCAGGGTGTTTCATGTACTTGTGAGGTTATTTTGTATTCTCTGTAAAATAATTATGTTGACTTTTTGAAAAGGTAAGGTTGTCTGTTCTCTGAATTGCTGGTTTTCAGATTTAGAGCAAGTCCAAGTAAATGTAGTGATGAAGCAAACTTCCTTTATCACCTGTTTGAAAGTTTTACTCTTGACCTGGATTCTCTACTGACAGGAGAAGACTACTCTGTTTTGATGGCTTATTCAGTTCTTTGCCCTTGCTCTGTAGCAGTGCCTTCAGTCTGGCATGAATCCTCATTTTCTCTCTGCAGGAAAACGCCCTTTCTGTGTCAGGTTAAATTTTGGACAAAGCAGTTTTTATGTCATAGGCTTATGGGGTGGCTGCTTGGACGGTGGCTGTGGCATAGCGTTAGGAGCAGGACTGCTCCTTGTACAGCAGGATGGATGTGTACAGGGTTAACGTGGCTGTGTGTGATTTGAAAGCTGGGCTGCTTCAGCACAGTGCAATGTTTATAAATAACATGTTCTGTTGTTGCTTCCCACAATAGTTCTTGCCTTGTAAATTGAAATACTGCACTTTTTTTTCTTTGACAGAGTATTTAGCATTATACGGTATAAGGAACCATTAACCTCCACATAGGTATCTCAGTCTAGGACAGTTCAGGAGCACTTGCTGTGAGCAGATACATGTAAAAAAAATCTGGAGATCTGACTTAAGCCATGTTTTTTTTTGGCTTCAGAAGAGGCGTGCATGTCACATTTTGAAATCTTGTTTTGAACAGAGGTACTCAAGTTGTCCTTCAGCATGGTTTTCATTATTTTTTTTTTTTCTCTTAAGGAGGTGTAATTTTTCATTAAGTCACATCTCTGATTTATACCTTTTTATATAACAGCAGAAATATTCATGTGGACTGGCAAATCCAAGCTTGCCTTTAAATTTCACTGACACCTTGGATTGTGAAGTTGTGTGGTGACACAGTATCGTACTGGTTTTGGCAGTTAAAAAGCCTGAATTATTGATGAGTTTACTAATCTCATTCTAATTTATTTTACTATTCTGTGATACTTTTTTCTCTCTTCCTGGCATTTTACAGAACCAGAGAATGATGCAAATACGGGACATGAGTCTAGTTTCTTACATCTTCTAAGATGTCAAATACCTGTGTTTGGTATTGTGGTATTTTTTGGCATTTCGTGACATTAAAACCCAATAGCAAGCTCTTTAATTTTTCATGGGTTTTGTTTGTTTGGTTTTGTTGTTGTGGTTGGTTGTTTTGGGTTTTTTTTATCTCTGAGTGTACAGTAAGAGTGAGCACTTGGAGAGAAGTGGTGGTTGGGAAAATCTGTCTTTTTTTTTTCATGTGGAGACAACAAACTTGCTGGAAGGAGTGGTTAGCAGCAGCATGCTAGAAAAGAGGTGTTTTTATGAGCTTCCAGGCCATTCTTTTGTGTGTGTATATGTCTGAAAAATAGTGTTAAAACAAACCAAACAATAATGTATTTTTATTGCATTTGGTGGATTGTGGTCATTTTTTGTGGAAGGAAATGCTTTACTTTTTCTGTTGTTCCCACCCAGTTTTTTTGTCCCATAGAAATCCCTGTTATTGGAGTGTTTTTGCTTTACCTTCTCCTAATTTAAAATAATAAAATATAATCATATAAAGCACAGAAATTCTGCTTTACTGCTATTTCCCTTTGGAAACATCACTTTCAGCTTTTCCTGATAGAAAGAGTGATGTGAGGAACAGGGAGATACGCAAATTTTTTTTTTTATAGAAAGGAAAGTAATTGCTATGTTTCTGGCTTACTTAAGCTCATTCGGTGAACTTTAAGCTAAGCATTTCCTTAGAATACCTGTAGGGTTAAAAAATGCTTTTGGTGTGATTTTTCATGATTGAAACAGTAGTTGTCTCATCAGTAATAAATCAGCCTTATGCAAAATGGACGACTCTCACTATTTTCACCTCTGAGAGCACTTTTATGAGCTCCTCTGTAACCACAAATGCCCACTCCTCTCACACAGGTCTTCAATGCTGTTTTGTCCTATGCAGCATTGCAGTATGGCTTCTGAAATTGTCTGCAACCATAGCAGAGAAGCTTTAGCCTTGATGTTTTATAACATCACAGTTTAAGCAGTCTAGATAGCTCAGTGCCAATCTGTGGGATATTTACAAGCTGGAGGAAATGTTAACTATAGTCCCGTATATAGAGGAATCAATTGTCTTTTGTTCTCTAGAATCCAGTTTCTGTTGCAGCATTGTCAGGTAGAGATGGAAATATTAGGTATATACATTTGTATACAGGATGTAAAGAAACCCCAAAGCTAACAAACAAATTAATTTTCTAAAATTTTTATCTTTGGCTGATTTCTGTTTTAGTAAGAGTAAGACAAATGCCAATAAAACACATTTGCTAGCTGTCTTCAAAAACTTGTAATTCTGTGGCATTGTAGCCACTCTGAAATCTTAGCTGTAGCACAGCATTCATTGTCAAGGAGTTGCCTTTAAGGAATCCAGTGTGTGACAACAGTCTTGAGGGTAACCAAGGCTTTTGTTTAAATTGAAATTTAATTTCACATTTGTGTTTGTGGTATCTGAAGATGTGTATCTGTATTCAAAGCCACACACAGAACATTAAGCTGTCCTGAAAACTGACAGACTGTCCAAGGAAACTATTAAAGCAAGGGTTCAGGAGGAAGCTGGGTTACAGTGGCAGATGAGTGTTTTGTCTGTTTGTGCTTTGGTACCGCTGGCCTGACTGATGCTGCTGTGTGAGGCAGTGATGTAATGGTGTCCTCTTAAATCACCACCCCTCAAATGCATATTGCTGTCACGTATTCAGATAAAGGTGGAAGTTTCAGAGCAACTGTAGGGGGAAGCTGGAGGACAGATGATGTAGGAACATGATTCTTAGGGGTTTTTGGAGTATATTTAAAGAAATAAGGCTCCAGTGCTTTCTTTGGTGTTAAGAAATACTAGGACAGTGATGAAGGGTGAACATTCAATGCTGTATTTTGTCTCTGGTGCTTTTTATTGATTTTATGAGTAAGATTTTGCATGATTTTGCAGTTGCTGGTGGATCTGAAATGCATTTGGATAAGCTTAAAATTAGTTCTACTGAACTTTTAAAATAATGATGCATCTTTTCTCACAGTTCTTATTAATTGTTTGGTTATTTGTGAGCTGAAATAAATAAATGCTTTTCTATTCTGCCTTTTTTGTAGTCTTGGTTGCTCGTGGTACAGCAAACAGAGCAGCTGAGCAAAATAATGAAGACACACGCAGAGGATCTTAATTCTGGGCCCTTGCATAGGCTTACAATGATGATCAAAGATAAGCAGCAAGTTAAGAAGAGTTTTGTAGGTGTTCATCAACAAATTGAAGCAGAGATGTACAAGGTATTTTATTAATGGGTGCTTGATAAATTGATTATAATTCTCTATGTTTACAAGTAATTAAGAGTGGATTTTTTTGTTTTTGTTTGTGCTGTAGTAAAAAACTTAGTGGTGATATGTAAAATGCTTAGTTTGAATTTTATTAATTTTCTACACAGTTTTTCTTTCCTGCTAGCTAACAAGGCAAAGGTAGAAAAGTTTCTTCCATACGAGTTTCTGTGGACAGATAGCACTGGAAATGCTCTTTTAGTAGAGGATAGTTCTTGTATGACACTTTTCTGTTCCATCTCTTCTCCTGTTCTAGTTCCACTCCAGAAAGTCATGGGAGCAGGGCACTGTAAACTTTTGTTAATGAGTGCTCTTGACAGTCTCCCAACTCTTTTGGGTGGGGACAGGATTCTAGTCACTATTCTAAAATATAACGCAGGTGTAAACCAAACATGGAGACTGCAGATGAAACTCTTCAGAGTGTTTCCCATGACATATCTGTTATCCTGATTATGTTCAAAATGCTGTATGTCAGTAAAGCTGACAGAAATCACAGTTTCATTCACGTGGTTTGGGGGAAATTTAGCTACAAACGTTGAAAATCGGAACAATAGTCTGAAAGGTCTACTGGGAGAAGGAAAAGCACTGTTTATTCTTTCTTCCAGCAGAGAATTTGGGATTTGAAGTAGTGTAATTATAATGTAACATCTGAGTAAAGCAGTAGCACTGTCACTGATTGATGAGCAGAAGATTTTTGGGCCAGTTATGAGAAGAACCTGGAGCTGTTCTGTGTTTAAATTTAGACTGTTTTAAGTTAAATACACTGGCTCTAATAAGATTGCTTCCGTAACATGCTAGAGCCTTGGCATCTTCCCCAAACAAGGACTATGGGGACATCTTTTTTGATGCATGGTCAGTAGGCTCTCATTATCTGATAAAATTCTGAGCCAAATAATCACTCACTGCTAGTTATGAATTGGTGCATCTCAGAAAAGGTGGAAGAGGAAAAACTGTTAGCATGTGTCAGAAATAATGGAAGTTATAAAGAATTGCAGAAAAAAGAAAAAGATAAGAAATAGAGGCTGAATGGACTAAGACTTCTGGAAGCTCAGGTATACTTTGAAAAGAGAATGTGCAACGTTTTGTTTTCTGTTAATAGGCCAAACTCTTACACAGCTTCTAATAAATATCTTTTAAAATAAGATTTTTCCAAAAAGCCATAATTCATATTGAGCACTTGGCAAGTGATTATTACAAACCATATTGACTGTATTAAATTATGGGCTGCATAGCCATGAAAATATTTTTCATCCTGCTGATTAAGCTTGCATTGTTTGGTTTGAGTTTTTTTGGGTTTGTTTTCCTGTTTTCCCCCTTCCTGATTTTGCGAAGAAGTATTTGAATAGTGTTCTCCTATTGTTAATGGCCATTGTTCAAGGCTTTGTGTACCTGGAGCACTTTCAGAATGATTCCCTGAAATTCAAAATACTTCTCATGTTCTGTGGTATTATTTCTGCTTTTGTTATACACCGAGGTAAAATGCTGGTTATATCTCAGGAGAGAATGCAAAGTTTGTGAACATCAGTGTCTGTAGAGCTCCTATTTTTAGGATAAGCTGGCATAAAAATGTGTGAAATACATATATGTCATCCTTTCCTGTTTTAGACACCTCTACAGTGATGAATGCTATGGGGAAGATTCTTAAGGACAGTGAAATGACATGGCTTTTGCAGAAATGTAATAGGACTTATATCTTGTAGATTTATTCCAGTTTCCATTAAGATGTTGAATAATTTTTTTTCTTCATGAAATTTGAGGGGAAAAAAGTAGAGTACTGTGCTGATTATGTGGGTAAGACCTTTTGAAGTAAAAACTGTGTTTAAAGTAATCCTTAACCATCTTAGTTCCTTAAGTGTTCTTTGGGAGCAGACATGCTCTTGGTATTGGTTTTATCTCTTGGAAAAACACAATCTAAGAATCATAATGCATTATAGAAGTTTCATAATGTTAGTACCCTCTTATTTTTCAGTTTTCTATAAGAGAAGCTGTTAGTGTTATTAAGGTCTTAATTGTGATCACTACTTCCTAATGGCATCTTTTTCTCCATTGGTCATGATGTCTTTATAATACAAATTTGTCATAAAATTATTTTTCCTGTATTTCCTTTATTGGTGTATAATAAGAGTAGTTGTGTGTAATTTACAGTGTTGAAATATGAGGTGTGTATATGTGATTGATGTGGAGAAAAGGTTCTGCCTTCAAATTAAATTTCGCACAGTTGGCACAAAAATAGAAGCTGTACACAGCACTTTGTTGGATCTTTAAGGAATTCCATCAAGTTTTCAGATGTTCTGGGGAGTGAAAGTAGTATTATCTGGGTCTTGCCTCATGAAAAAAAAATGGAAAATTGTGAGCTTCAGTCTTCTTCCTGCCAGCTGCAAGAGGAACAATTTTTCAGTAGAATGAACTTATTTTTCTGGACATTCACTGAGAGGAGCACTTTCATTAAAATTAGTTAATAATTTCTCTTCCATGATTTTCCAACTGAAGTCTATTGTTCTGTTAGGTTTTTTTTTCTTTCTTTTGTCAGAAATTTTTGTTTTTCTTTCCAATATATGCTAGCTCTTTTGGTATTGTGAGGACTGGTTTGCTACTGGCTTTTGTTTCCAAGTTCATGATTTGGGATTGTTTCTGACCAGTGTGCTAGTTTTGTCACACACTGAATGAATGCTGAGGGTAGAAGAGAAAACTTTATTTTGATTTTGTGACCAAAAATGTTATGTT
>VXBU01005867.1:38293-54035 GCA_013400315.1 Bombycilla garrulus
TGGGTTGGGGAAATGATTGTTCAAGGGGTGGATTGACTGAAAATCCTAGGTTTTGTCTTTTCATGTGGTCAGTGGGAGAGTGAACAGTGGGTGGGGGGAGGATGGATGTTTTGAAAGTTGCATTCTGGTTTCTGTTTTTTTCTTTCTTTTTAGTGTTAATAAAATTTCTTCTCTATAGTTTCAGTTTGGGTGATTGTGCTTCTTTTTTGGTCCTATCTCACAGCAGAAATTGAGAAAAATATATTTTCATGGGTGCACTGGCCCTTGGCTGGTGTCAAACCATGACATTCTTGGTTCCCTGACCAGGAATCAAAATTTGGTAAATAAACCCATGACACTCAAGTAACTACTTAACATCAGTAGTATGTAGTATCTATCATAGAAGATATAATAGGATGTTTGGACCTTATTATTTTATTTTTGGCATGTTTTATCCTCTCTTCCTGCTATCAATCTGGTCATTCTCTATTCCTGAAGCACCAGACTTTCCCATTGGAATAAAGGAGTGTTTTGGCTGTCAGCAACTGTGATGTTTTGATGTGGTTTTGATTAACTGAATTAATGTTTCTTCAGATAGACAGCAAACATAAATTGTTTTTAAAACATTTATCTCCTGTGATTTTCTTTGACCTTCTCTTTCAGGCTTTTATCTAATGTTTGTCTTATTATAATTAATATTTAATTTAATTTCTTCTAAAATCTTACTGTAAGTCTGTTTTGATAAAAACTGCTGCCCATAACTCAAAAGTTGCAGAATTGCTTCTCTTCTGCTGCATCCCAGGCTCTGTTCCTGTTTACAAATACTTGTGCATTTGATGAGCTACTACGGTTGTTTATCAGCTGCAGGTCAGCTGAGCCACTTGAATTTTTTTTGCGTCATGGTATTTACCGAGCTTTTAAGTTGTCAGACTGGTTCACTGGTGAAGTGAAAAGTTAGGGAAGTTTTAAAATTACAATGCTTTGTTATTCCAGGGTATTCTTTATTCAGTAAACTAAGCTTATTCAGATTATGTGCTATTAAGATATATTACTTCCATTAAATGTACAAACGGGTTCAGTTTTTCAGGATTTCAATAATTTTTGGAAACAAGACGCGAAACAGTGCTTACCAGAACTGTGGGAGGGCATAACCAAGTATTGAAAATAAGCTGAAAACCATTTTATTAAAAAAAAAAGGAAAAAAAAAATCTTTTGACATCAGCTCTTGCAAGTTAAAATAGCCCATCCAGGTTCATTTATGTAAAATGTTGTTTTAAACATAATCTGTTTCTCTGGCAGTCAAGTCTCTAAGACCTGGCCTTGCCTCTCTGGAGCCAAAGGGGACAACTGTCTCCTAGGACATACAATTTTAGTTTTACCCTGGGGGTTACCAGCACCTGTATGAGCTGGTCCCTAGGAAAAGAATGAAAATCACACAAACTGGTGTCTGACAAATGTCTCTGTTTTGCAAGAGCAGTGATTTTTGAAATGTAGCGACTTTTTCTGCTTTGTTTTGGAATAGCAAAGCTGCTTTCTGGTGGGAGAGTAGGATTATTAGAGCTGCTTGTGAAAGAGATACAACTGGTTCTTCAGCTCCCCAGTTTTCTGGTTGAGTTATTAAAAGTGATATTTAGCTCTGGGCTAAACACACATGGTAGAGGATGTTAGCTGATATGGGTGAAGGCTGGCAGTTTGTACAGTGGAAAGTGCTGTTATGATTTTCTGGAATCAGTAAGTATTCTCAGGTAAACTTGAATTTCTTTGTGTGCTGCTTTGCACCAGGAAGGTGGGTAGTAACCTTGAATGAATGATACCCTAATGCAGAGTTAGAGGTGTTTTTATTTTTTGGTGAAACCGCTAGGAGGGCTGTTGGAAAGAATAAGAAGTGTTAAGCACTGAATAACGATACTGGTTAGTTACAGATTTTATTAATATTTGGGCAATGGGTAAAGCATGTGGTGGGAATTTCTGGGTAGTTTTTTGTTGGGGAAGAGGAAACTGATTTCTGAAGGAATGCAGGAACTTCTTTATGGAAGACTTATGCTGTGCAGATCTAGAGGAAGGTGAAAGTGTCTGAGATTGTGTCCAGAAACTGTTCTGGGAAACCCTCTGCTAGCATTGCTTCTGCTTGTGCAGCAAGGGAAGCAGTGTGACCGTTGTGCTGCAGAGGGAGCGCCACTGAGCCTTGGCTGCCACTCCCACCTTGGGCTGGTTTGCACTGCCTTGTTATGGCCACCAGTGTCTGCCTGATGGCTCCATCAGAAGTGACTGATTTATTTTGTTTGTTCTAGCCCTTACCCCAGTAAGTCATGCATAGCTGCTCCTTTCTGGACCAGTGATTACCATGGGAATCACAAATGCAGTCTGGTTGGTTTTTTTTGTGCATGGCAGCTCCAGGTGTCAGGAAGTCTGGTTGATGTTAGTAATTTGCATAATTTGCTGGTGTTTTTTTCCCAGTCATTCATTCTTACATTTTTTTTATGTATGGTAAGCAGTGACAGGCTGAGAGAGGATGAAGTCAGCAAGCTGAACTAGTCCACTATCTCTTTAATGGGGCATGCTCCAGTTTTTGGGACTTTATGGACAGACTGGATACAATAGTCTCTTCTGGATCAGAAACCTTTGTTAAAAAAACTCGACAAAGTATGCATATTGGGAATGCAGAGCATGTTCCTTTGCAGAACTGAGGTATTTGAGTCATAGGGCATGCAGGGGACTTTGGAACAAAATATGAGACAAAAGCTTATTATATTATTTTTCTTTCATGAAATAGGAAAGATACAGCCCTGGGAAATGTCCTGGATGTGTGATATTGAGAAAAAAAAGAGTGTAAACATCTTACAGCAGCAGTCCAAAGTAACAGTCTCAGAGTGTACACTAGTCTTGAGTTTACAGGGTTGTGATGCTAAGTAGCAAGGTGATTATAATGTGGCATCTTGATGTTGCTGCTGTAGAAAAACACATCAAGCCAAATTTTGTGCCAGATGGAAAAAGTATGGTTTCTCTAAAGAAGTCACAGGTTTTCTGAAATAATTTAATGAATAATGTATTAATTATTGTAGGACAACTGTAAGTATCAAGTGTGATATTTCATTACGTTTTGAATCTCATTTGGTTGGACCAGTAACTGCTTCCACTTAAGTTTGCTGTTCGCACAGTTGTTTTTGTTTCTCCAGGACTGTGCATCTCTATTAAGTATAGTTCACTGTGTCTGTGGCAGTTTCAAATATTTTCATCCTTGAATTTTTTAATTAAGCATTACTTACTGTCATATAAATAAGGAAATAGTGATTACATGAAATAATGATTTACTCAGTTCATTACAAGTTTTTTAAAAAGTTGAAATACATTAATAAAATTTAGCATCTACTTTTGTAGCTAATTTTGGTGTTAGATGTTGAAGCGTGAAGCAGTTGCACATATATCAGTAAATACTGCAAGTTGGAACAGAGCCAGTATAGCTTTGGGAGTTTCATACTGAATTTTAATACAACATACTCTTTAGGAAAAAAATACAGTTTTTGTGTAAATACATTGATTACAGGTGTTTATTGTAGTCTTATTCCTAGTTCATTACTGATTGAATGTAGAAAATATGTTGCAGCGCTCTTATGTGACATAGTGGATCTGAAATAAATAGTAAAGGAAAAATACTTTGAATCTAGGTATTTAATATCATAACTTCATTTTGTGCTTCTACAGCAGCATAAAAAATATTGCATCAGATTTCTCTAGGCTTGTGTTCCCTGACAACATTGTGATTTAGAGGAGCCTAGAAATATTAAGTGTACACCTACCACGTTGCTCCTGCTGGAACAATGTTTTCCCTGCAACTAAGGTGATTTAATACTTAAGAATTGATGTGACTTCTGTGGTACATACTGAAGTTTCACAGCAGCATAAGCTGACATCTGTGATAGATAAGGGAGCTTTCATTAAATCAAATTATTGTCCTACTATTCTTTGTAATAGCCATGTGGTCAGAAAATACTTACTAGGTGGCTGGTGCATTCGTTGTGAGATGCCTTTGTTGTTATTATACAGCTACATTTTCTGATGGCATGTGTTGCCTGTAGTTGTTGCTGCAATGAGAGAAACTCCTAGTACAATGTTTTTTAATCTTAGTTTTGCCTGAAACTCTCATACTGTTAAGACAAAACAAGCGACAGTGGCTGAACTGGTCTGTCTTCCTCACAGAGGTCAGCAGGCTGCATAGATTTAAAATTAATGCTCTACTATAAATGTTTAAGCACATATATGCTACCAGTGCTTTTGCTTGGAGGGGGTAGGGATGTTTCTTCTGTGTAAAATAAAGCTTCTAGAGCAGGAAACCTCAGAGAATGCAGAGAGATTATGGTGACTTCTTGTGGAGTGTGGGACCAGCTGCCCCAGAATGTGCTTTCCTCAGAGACCAGCAGCCACAGGACAGAGAATTGGCTAGAGGTGCTTAATAGCTTGCCCTGACAATATCTGACAGCAGTTCAAAAGATAGAACATTCAGTTTTGCTTTTTTGGTTGCTGTGTTGCTTACTTAATATTAGGCTGATAGCTTTGGTGAACTAATTCTTAACTCAGAAGTTTAGATGTGGTGTTCTGTGAATTTGAACTCTTTAAATATACACAAATAGTTCTGGAGGTTTTTTCCCATTAGAAACCTATTTATTATTTGCAGTCCTTAATTTGTTGAGTAATAATTGGTAGAAACTTCCTATCCTCTTCTCAGGAACTGCTTGAGAGGAGAAAGGGGTAAGTGATTTTATTTGTTGGAGAAACACATTTATGTAACAGTCTTGCAAGACATAAAGGAGAAAAGACCTGAGACTGAATGTGAAGATCCTATCTTTTTTCTGTCTGTCATTGGTGATTTTCATCTTCTAAAACATGTGTTATTTAAGACCACTATGTTTGCATCTCTGGATTTGCAGAGTGATGATAAGGCTGGTCACCCACTAAATTTCCCAGTGTGCTTCCAGTGCCAGAACTAATAGTCATAGCTATCCTAGTTTAGTTACAGCAGTTTGCATAAAAGTTTTTGCTTTGTAGATAGGAATATATAGAGTCTAAATTGGGAGTGGAGTTGCTGGAGAGCAGCCCTGCAGAAAGGGACCTGGAGTGCTGGTGAATGGCAGGCTCCACATCTGTCAGCAGGGTGACAGGTGTCATCCTGGGATACACCAAACACAGCACAACCAGGGAGTCAAAAGGGCGGGATTGTCTTCTGTACTCAGTGTTAGTGAGGCCTCACTTGGAGCACTGAGAGCAGTTGTGGCCCCGCACTTTAGGGAGGATGTGAAGGCACTGGGATGCAGCCAGAGCAGGGCAGTGGAGCTGGAGGAGGGGCTGGAAGGGCTGTCCTGTGAGGGCAGCTGGGGAGTCTGTGTTTGTCCAATTTGAGAAAAGGAGGCTGAGGGTGACCTCACTGCTCTCTGCGGCTTCCTGGGGAGGGGAAGTGGTGAGGGAGGTGCTGATCTCTTCTCTTTGGGATCCAGTGACAGGACACATGGGAAGGACTCACAGTTATGCCAGGGGATGTTCAGATTTGATATTAGGCAACATTTCTTCATTGAGAGAGTGTTTGAACACTGGAACGGGCTTCCCAGAGAGATGGTTGATGCTGCAAGCCTGTCAGTGTTAAGCAGGCATTTGAACAATGCCCTCCAAAACCTGCTTTGGTTTTTTGCTATCCCTGAATTGATCAGGCAGTTTAACTTCATGATTCTTGTTGATCCCTTCCAACTGGAATATCCTAGCTTAGCCTAGCCTTAGGGAAGTGAAGCCAGGCTCAGAATGGGAGTCCAGGTGCTTCAAAAGTCATGTCACTGGTGGTTTTTTTGGGATCAATAAGAACTATCATATGAGGAAGTAATTTTCATAATCACCTATGGTGTTTAGATATCTCTAGCATTATTGTATGAAATATGGAATTTAAGAAGATAATTTGTATCAGAAACAACCTGGAAACAGTTAAATGGGTGATATAGAGTAATGAATTACAGAGCAAGGTGTACAACCTGTATCTTTCCTATTGCACAATAAAAACCTGGAAAATGGAACAAACTATCAAGAAACAGAACTGGAGAAGTTAGAAGGTTGCCTCCAAAAGCAGGGTGCAATGATTTTTTTCTCAAGAACTCACTGTAAGTTGTGTAATGTGTTCTTCAGTACTAGGAATCAATTAACATAAATATACATAATTACATGGGTTTGTTGTATAAAAGTAGTTCCTTTTTTTCCCATCGTATCTAGGCTTTTAAATTATTTGTTGTAATTTAAGTGCTTAGTCCTTACTAAAATTCAATTGAGATGAAGATCATCTTGCAGTCCCACTACTATTTGCTCCAGTTTCAGTCTGGAGTTAATTTTATGATTCTCTAATGTAAAAATATTTTATTGTTTTAAAAAATGTGTTGCTAGAAAAAGAACTATTTGAAAGCCATGGCGATCTCATTCATGAGTGTAAAGAATGTGTTCAGTGTGTTCAGTACCATAACATAAGCAAATAAGGTAATGGAGTGTTCTTTTCCAGGCACAATTAAATAATGGTCTGTTAAAAGGTGTTTTTCTGAAGTTGAAATAAATAAGGAAGTGGCTATATTGGAGTTCTGTTACTGATAAACAAATGTTACTGATAAACAAAGACAGCAAAATACTCAGAAATTTTGTCTGTTGAAAATGCTGAAAAATGTCTAGATGGAAAGATAAATGCAGTTCTGGAAAATTATTTAAAATCTGCAGTCATAAACAATGGGAAATATGTTGTAGGTCACTGTATGCATTGACAGCTTTATAGTCTAGTACTGATAGTTACAAAAATATAAGTTTCTAAATCAAACTGAAGAAGACAACTTTCCTGTCTTAAAAATTATTGTACGCTCAAGATTTGCATACTTACTCAGGAAAGGATTGTTGCTTTTTTTTTAAAAAAAAAAGAAAAAAGAAGGGAAATGGCAAAAGCTCTGATTCTTCCCTCTTTTTCCATTTAAAAATTTTCTTAAATCAAATACTGGAATACTTAGTGAGATTTTAACACAGAAAATTGCAACAACTCTGAAGCCAAACTGCTTAGCTTTCTGTGGGACCTTGCCTGTTCTCTCCTCAATCCTAACCCATAAGGTTGCTCCTTGTCTGTCTCTCCTCATTCATCCTGGGGCAGTCCTCCATGCACTCCAGCTGCTCCCTCATGTAGAGGGCAACTCCCTCTCCTTGACTTCTTGGACTGCTTTTCCCCAGGAGTCTGAACTCTCCATTGCATAGCTCCAGTCCTTCCTCTGTGATCGTGACAATTTCCTGACCCTACAGCTGCACACAGACATCCATCCAGCTCACCACATTTATCCCTCACACTGCATGCAGTAATAGACAGGCATGTCATCCCAGCATGCTGAGGTCCTGGAAAGGATTTGTGAGACTTTCCTCACACTGATGCTTTGTAGGAATCTTCTTGCCCACCCGCACCTGCTGTTTTGTTTTCTTTGTGATTGATCCCTTCCCATCTTACCATGCCTTTTCCTTAGCAATCTCCTTCATTACTCCCTCAGTACTGTGGGTTCTCCTCCTCTCCATCCTGTGTAGTTCCTGGTTTAAAGCCTTCCTAATGAGGTCAGTCATCTCACTGGCAAAAATACTTTTACCCTGCTTAGGAAGGGGCTTCCTATTTTTGAAGCAGATAGTAGTGGTCTGCAGAAAGGGCCCCATGGTTTTAGAATCCAGACCCCTGTGGCACACACTGGTTCTGCAGCTACTTACCAGCCTGTATTGTCATGGCTCTCCTTGCACCCTTTCCATTCACTGGCAGGATTAAGGAGGACACAGCCTGGTTCCTCCTGCTTTTCATGTCTGCCCCCTAAGCTCTGTAGTCACTTTTGGTACTGTACAGGTTTCCCCTGGCAATGTCATTGCTGCCCACATTTCTTGGCTTTGTCTCTGCTGTTTTTCCCTTTACTTACCTATACCTAGAAATTTGGATGGATTTGCTTTTTTCAGTCCCTGAACTACAAGAGACAATTATGGGAGTTCCTGGCATATGTTTTAGTCCTCAGTTTCTGTGGATTGTCAACCACACTTTTATTTATGTATAATGACTTTCTTCTTTCTTGTCACTTGTGTAGATACTCGGCTTGTCCTTCTGTTTTTCATTTTTGTCTGTTTCCACAGTTCTAACATATTTAAGGTTTCTCACTGTGTTTCTGTTGGAGGGATGTAATCATATATTGTGACATCAGATATATTATTGGCTCCTTTTCAAACTAAATTAAATAAATTGTCAAAAGCTGGGCTTGTGTAATATTGTGTCATTGGCATATCTACATGGGATGGCATTCACTGTGTGCTGAAGCCTAAGGTCACATTTCAATACTAGGAGTTTTAAATCTAGAAATGTAGTTTGTCTGTCATGAGCTAAACCTTTATAAAGATCTCAGTTACCCCTTATATGATCACTTTGTCATCACCTTGGAATGGCCTAAGGTTTAGCTGGAAGGAGTTATGAGAGGGTAAAAACGTGAGCTCATTGGCATAGTTATTTCTTTTGAAGCCAAAATATGTGTGAAAACTTTCTCTATTTACAATATTTATTTCCTTGAGGTCAATTTCTCTGAGGCATTTGCATTGTACGTTGATGCTGATTAGAAAAAGAGATGAAGTGAACATTATGAGCTGAAATTTTTCTCAGTTTATTGTCTCATCTAGTATTTTTTCTCCCATTCTAGGTGATTATTAGGCTACAAGAGCATAATAATTAGGATTGCAAAAACTTTGGATTAGCAAATCTGCCTTTTAACTGAAAATAGAACAAAACATTTTCCTGGATGGCTGTGTTGTACTGTATGCAGTAAAATCTTAGATGAGTTTCTATTAGAAATTGAAATGCTACACTCCAGAATGATTGAAAAAGAATGCCAGCCTTTTCTTTATTATTGTAAAACTTTCATAATGGAATGTTGCAAGCTTCACAGTATGGTTTATGGTGTGACATATTGTATACACAGTCAGTTTCTATTAACATTAAACAGTTTTGTCAACAGCTGATGGCAGTAGAATTGTAATTAGATCTATTTATGAAATTCTTTATAAAGATAAAGAAAATTGGATGTTTTCCTCTGTGGTAATTGACATGTAGAACAACTGTGTATGCTGCCTCACTGCATTTTTGTATTTTAAAAAATAAATTGCAATATGAAAATAATACTGTAACTGTGTTCCCTGAATTAAATACAGATCTGAAGCTCTATTTTAATGTTGAGTGAATATGATAATTTGATTTATGTCACAATTAGTTGAAGTCTTCTGCTGAGGAGTAATGTATAGCAAAGGTATTTAGTCCTTAAAACAGATGGCAAAATCAGATAGTTTAGATGTTAATGAGGTTTCTGAAAGAGATATAGTGTTACTAAATTGCTAGTTATGTGGCTTTGATAATTGTAGTATAAATTTTCAGTTTAGTTTAACTATTGAAGGTGGTTTGTTGGTGTTTATAGGTCACAAGCCTGTACGTGGTACATGGGTACATGATGGTACGTGGTATGATTTCACATGTGCTGATATTTCATAAGCTGAAAACTGATAATGAATGTATTTTAAACCCATGCACAGATAACTTGTAGCTCTTAACTATGGCATGCAGAGATGATTTTAGATTATTTGATTTCGGGCATGCTTGAGTAGGAATACCCAAACGCAGAATATCCAAAGAAATAATGCAGCATTTTTGTCTCTGCTGCCCTCTTGCTTGACTCTCCTGGCTTCCTTGGACAGTGTGTCTCTCAATGGACTGGCAAGAAAAACATCTCAGCCTTGGCTTCCAACAGCTTTGTCTTCTCCTTTTTTCAGCCAGTCTTCATCCTGTAACTGTACATGACCTGTGCACGACCTGTTCCCTTCCCTTCCAAACTCTCTTCAGTCACCTTTCATTATTTCCCTATGTTCTGCAAGCCTCCTTCTCCAAAAACACTTACAGTGTTTATGGCCTCTCTGAAGATGCCCAGGTTGACTCTGTAGCATACTGTATTTAGAAACAGGTCTGTATGATACTCTGAAATTAGCTGAGGTTTTCTTCTCAGGGATAATGTGCACACAGGAGGAATTTAGTCCCTAAGGCAGATGCAAAAATGGGATTTTACCCCATCCCGTTGTGTTGTTGTGCTAGTGTTAGACATGCATGTTTGGGGGATATTTTACTTCTGGGATATTATTCTGATGTGTTGGATTATTTTTCCCTTTATAAGTGGTCTACAATTCACTTAGAAATAAATAGTGGGTTTTTTTTTTGTTGTTTGTTTGTTTGTTTGTTTGGGTTTNTCTCCTTGTGAAACATGGGTTTAGATGGTTTGCCAGAGACAAAAGCTCCTATGTCTGGCTAAAGTTTAAGATAGACTTGTGAATTTTATATCTCCAAAACAGTTCTACAAAAATTTCTGAAGTGGATTGTTTTATTTATACTTACATGAAAAATTCTTCTCTGGTGACAGCTCTGGAGATGTGTTTTGTCTTTGTTGTACAGAGTAAATCAGATAAATTGCGATGTAAGAAATTGGTACCTTCCATGTACAAAACTAGGTCAGCAGTTGGATTGTTGTCAATTAAATGAAAGACATAGTATCTTTTTAAAGTGATGTTTATTAATCTGTGTTTGAAATGTAACTGACAATGGCATGAGGTAGAAAGTGTCTAGAGAGCCATATGAGAGTACAAACCGATAGAAGTGTGCTTCAGCTTTGTTGTAATTTGTTACCTAGGGAGTTCCTGAGTCAGAAGGGCTGTCCTAGCTCTTAATAACTCTTCAGCATTTTTTTTAATATACTTGTCCATTCACTGTTAAACCACAAGTTTTTTTGTTATGATAGTTTTTACGAGATTAATACATAGGTTAGCTGTGTGCTCATTGAAAAAGGTCTTTGTTTTTACTCTCTCCATATAATTCTGTACGGTTTTTACATTGAAAGAGATTGTGCGGGTCTGTTAACTGTGTCTCTTCTTACATGTTCCTCCTCAGACTCCTAGTGCTTCAGAACCCCTCACTGTAGTATTTCTGTTTGTCTTGTTTCCTACCTTTATGATAGTTAATGCCCTTCTCTAAACCTTTTGCATGCCAAATATATCCTCCTTGAGGTCAATAAATTGCATTAAGTGGATTTATTATTCTAAGTGGATTTATTCAGTGGCATAACAATGCAGTCTACTCCTTTGCTAAATAACGTTGTATTCAGCAGCTGCTGAACACCGACTTCATATTTTCAATTAATCTTGCTATACTGACCCCAAGATCTCATTTCTGTGTGCATTTGGATTACTAAACCAGAATAGTTTTTTACCTATGTGCATGTCTCTAAGTAATCAGTCTCTATAATTTACCATTGTTGTAATCAGTACTTCCAAGGTTTCTGTGTTGGTTTTACACAGCCTTGTTTTTTGGTAGTAGGGGGCTACAGAGGTGGCTCCTGTGAGAAGCTGCCAGAAGCTTCCACCATGTCTGGCAGTGCCAATGCCTGATGGCTCTGAAGGTGGACATGCTGCTGGGCAAGGCTGGGCCATGAGAGAGGTTGGTAATGCCTCTGTGATAATATTTTCAAGAAGAAAATCAAAACAAAGGGGACACAGTATTTTCTAGCCAGGAAAGAGGAGGAGGTGAGAACATCTGAGGAAAACAACACGGAGACACCAAAGTCAGTGGAGAAGGAGGGGCAGGAGGTGCTCCAGGTGCCAGAGCTGAGATTCCTCTGCACGCTGTGGTGAGACCGTGGTGAAGCAGCTGAGCCCCTGCAGCCCATGGGGATCCACAGGGGATGCACAGATCCACCCAAAGCCCCCAAGGATCCACAGGGGATGCACAGATCCACCCACAGCCTCTGGGGGAGGTGCCCACCCTGGAGCTGGTAATGCCTGGAGGAGGCTGTGATCCAGTGGGAGACCTGGAGGAGAGAGGGGCCCTGCTTCCAGGCTGGAGCAGCCTGTCCTTGGAGGACTGCACCCCCTGGGAAGAGAGACACACTCCACAGCAGTTCTGGGAGCACTGTGTGCCCATGGTGGGGAGTTCACGTTGCAGCAGTTGTGGGAGCACTGCTGCTTGTGAGAGTGGACCCATGCTGGAGAAGTTCATGGAGAGCTGTCTCCTGTGGGAGGGACCTCACAGTCTCACCAGGGAAGGACTCCTCTCCTTGAGCAGTGGAAGAAAATGTCAGTGATGAACTGATCCCATGCACAGTCTTGCTGCACTGTCAGTGGGAAGGAGGGAGAGGTTGGAGGGAAAAAGGTGTTTTATGAGCTTATTTTGCTTCTCATTACCCTCCTCTGATTTTGTCAGTAGTAAATTCACTTTGTACCTTTAAATTGAGCCTGTTTTGCCCTTGGAGTGTTTTCTCCCTGTCCTTATCTCAACTCATGAAGCTTT
The DNA here is from genome assembly GCA_013400315.1 of Bombycilla garrulus. Taxonomy (NCBI): domain Eukaryota; kingdom Metazoa; phylum Chordata; class Aves; order Passeriformes; family Bombycillidae; genus Bombycilla; species Bombycilla garrulus. The sequence goes on from VXBU01005867.1 coordinate 50,658, forward strand.
CATTAAGTTTTTCCTCTCTCTGCCCCAGCTGTGCCAGAGAGGGTGGGCAAGTGGCTTTTGTGGGTACCAGACATTCAGCCGGTGTCAAACCATGACAGTTTATTTTCTGGTTCTTCACATTTGGTTTTCCCATTTGCTGCTTTCAGACAGCATCTTTATCAACTCATCTATCAGAGTCCAGCTGATATTCCTGGGACTTTCCATTAAGTGTCTACTTCCTCCTGTATAAACTAATCATAATATTTCAGCTAAAACTTTCTCAAGTACCTTTGAAGTTTCAAAACTAAGCACCATTCAGTCCTCATAATTTGTTCTCATTTCATTTATTCTCAACAACCTCTTCTTCTGACACCTCAGAAAGAAGAGATTCATTGACTCTTTCACAAAGTAGTACTTCATCCTGAAAATCTCTGAAGGTCTGAGGTAGTGATTACAGAAGGAAAAAAAAATTTTTCTTGTACTAGCTCTTTTTATATGGTGACTGTAGTTTACTTTTTGTGACAAGCTTGCTGACTCCAATGTATATGAAAGAGGATTTTTTACTGGCTTTCCATCAACTATTTTTTAGCATGCCTTTAATGTGACTCTGTTTTGATTTATTTGAGTTCACAGTCCTTTTGTGTATTCTTTATATGACACAGCTCTTCAAAGTCTGCTTTCAAGCAGCTTTTTTTGCTATGAATGCTTACATTTTCTTTTTTCTCAACTGCTTTGTGATGGGTAGGAGACATGTTTTTGTCACATAAATTATTTTAAGTTTGTAAGAAATGCAGTGGTCTGAATGAGATTTGCTTTGGGTAGCATATGTTTATCTGTGCAGGTAGTTGTGACTTTGCACTAGGTATTTGCAGATACGAGATTCCTTTAAAGTTATCTTAGTTCCTGAAGAAGTAATGAGATACTTGATAAATATCAAGAAGACATGAAGGATGTCATAAAAGCTTATGTGTCTGTTCTGGTTTTGGCTGAAATAGAGTTGCTTTTCTTCACAGTAGCTGTTACTGGGCTGTGTTTTGGATTTGTGGTGGGAACAGTGTTGATGACATACCACACATGGCTGCGCAATTACTGTGGCAAAGAATTGAATTAGGTGACCTCTTGAAGTACCTTCTAGCTCTGCAATTCAACCCTCAGCTGATCGTGTCAGCTTGAACTTGAGGACTTCCAGTGTCAGTGGCAAAGCTGAGGTTGCAGAGCCAAACCTCAGAATGATCAGAATGTCAATGTGATAGGGAAATGATAAGGTATAAGAGAGAAGCTGCCCATTTTGAATAGGAGTAACAATGTGAGGGTTCAGCTGCTCATATGTAAACTGACTGCATCATTGCTTTATTAGGATTGTGTGTAGCAATAGGAGTGCTTGAATACAAAAAGTGAATCTAGTGTAATAGGACATCTTTTTCTCTTTTAAAAACATTATTTTGCAAATAAAAGAAACTTTGAGATAGTAATGCATTTGAGATTCCTTTCTTGTTGATAGTTATATTATTTTTGTACTTGTGGTTTTCATATACTTTTAGATAAGGAATTCTCACTTTTCTGCTCAAAGAAAATAACCTTTTTCTGACATAGTTTATTAAATAGAAAACCTAGACATTTGATCATACTAATAATTATCTGAAAGTGGCTGGATTTTTTTACCTTCTTCAGAGAAGTACCTTAAAAATTATTGTAGAAAAAGGGGCAAACCTGTCATAAATCTGCCAGGTCTGTCATCTATAGGCCTGTATACTTTTAAATCACCATGTGCATTTTTGGTTTGTTTTCTCTCAGGAAAGGAGACAGAGAAAGCCAAAGATCGGTGCGAAAAAGCCACCATGAAACTTCATATGTTGCATAACCAGTATGTGTTGGCACTGAAAGGAGCGCAATTACATCAGCACCAATATTATGATACTACGCTTCCTCTGTTACTTGATTCACTACAGAAGATGCAAGAGGAAATGATTAAAGCCCTGTAAGATGATCATTATATATTTCTAACTTGTACAATTTCCTATGTGTAGTATTCTAATTAATTTATGGGAATAGATGAAAATAAGAAACTGTGATTAATTACTTATATATCAAGGGATAAAAGTTGAAAAAAGCCTATCCAAATTATGCAGACAGTAGTTCTAAGTGCTTACTTAAGCCTACTAACAAGACAACATCTTCTTATAAAGTCTTACAGATTGATTGCAGTATTTATATTTGAGCTCATGATTTTTCCTTCTGGAGGTTTGTTGCCTCTTTGGTAGTCATTATTATGAAATTCCACCAGTAACAAATTTGGCTTAAACCACCCAACTCTCTTGAAAGTGACTATGGAAGACGCATAGTTAATGATATGGGTGGGAGGATTAACAAGATTGTGTAAACTTGATCTCACTGTAAGGAGTCTCCCCTTAGAAATAGTGTTACCTCTTTCTTAAAAGATTATTTTTTACATCATTACAGACTACATGCAAAGTGATGATATCTGAGAACAGATATTGAGAACTTTTAGCCCTCCTTTCTGGTTTGTAACCACCACGCTTCCTCTTTGTCTTAGCTTGAAAAAAAAATGGTGGTTACCTTTTTTTATAAGTGTTCTTCATTTAGATGTGAAGTACTCCTTTTAGTTCATTTTCTTGCCTATTCTGAAGTCAGTGTTTGTCTTGATTTCAGTGCACAGGAATTGAGGNTTTTAAACTTTAAAAAGTATAGATTAATATTGCTAACGAATTTTTTCCTTTTTTTGTTGTTGTAATTGATATAGATTTTCTTACTCTTAGATATGGCCTTCTAGTTAGAGATGTTACAGACAGATGTTTAGGTATCCTTTCATCACAGTCCATGAAGTATTTTCTGGAACCTTTTCACACATGATAGTCTCAGAAAAGACAAGATTTAATGCCTTCTCTTGTTTGTTTTCTGTTCAGAACAAGTGCACTGAAAAAATCCTACCGCACCATTCTTTTTTACAGAGCAAACATAACTTGAGATCTTATCCAGGAGAAATATATTTGTACATTTTCTCTACATATTTGGCTAGCCAAAATTCATTAGTGTTTTCTGAGCAGCCACCATGCTTCAGATCCTGGCATGGTAGCAAATTTATCAGAGATAAAAAATGAAATAGGAAATAATTATGAAGGTACGTTATGAAAGAAAATTAAAAGTTAAGGAGAATAGAAGGGTGTTCTGAGTATGTATCACTGGATGTTATTAAGAATAGTGTCACAATACCACCTCTTCCTCTGCCATTCACTTTTCATTTGGTTTTTTCCCACTCTTGGAGGGAAGTAAAGACAAGGTTGGGTGGCTTGTACTTTCTCACAGCAACTTTTTGGTTAATTTTCTCTCCTCTTGTAAATATATGCTTACTTGTAATTTATGACTTTTTTTTTGTCTGAA
>VXBU01005904.1:1501-31030 GCA_013400315.1 Bombycilla garrulus
ATGGTCCTTTATCAGAACCAGTAAAACCAGATTGATGGACACCAGGAGAGCGACTGGAATCTACAAAGGAGGGGGGGTGGTACAGGTGGGGTAAGGGGGGACCCAAAAGAATGTTTTGAATTATGCATGAGGGTTTATGAATATCCAACATGTCTATGCATTTAAAGAAGTGTTTTCTGAAGTAGTGTGTGCTCCTTGGTAGGAGCCCAGGGCACCCGGCCGTATGTAACTCTTTGCTTGATGTTTGTCTCCTATTGTCTTTTTATTAAACCTTTTTAAATTTTACCAAGACAGTGAACTCTGTTTTCACAGCTAATAACCATAATGTCTCCTTTTCCTGTGGTTTCACACTGCTGCACACAGGTCTGTGCCCTGGGCTAATCTTTCAAGCATTTTTTGGATAACATAATAGAGGTTTTGTTCTATTAAGACTAGCTAAATGCTTTCTGTTTTCATGGAGTCTTTAATTCTGGGTTAATTTCTGCCACATAATTTCTCAGGAATTAAATATAATTTAATTATATGTAAACCTCTTTCTGGCTTAGGGAGATGAGCAGAGTATTAATTGTACTCTTTGTAACATCTGTCCATCTCAGCCACAGGAGTGTACCACCCCAGTCTGTTATTTAGCTCTGTATTTTTTCTGATATCTTTGGAACTCAGGTTCTCTCAGTATACAATACATAACCCACACATGGGCAATGTAAATGTGAATATGTACACTGTGCACACACACACACACACACACACACACACACTACATACACCTGTATGGGCTTGGTGGTTTGAAGCTTTAGCCACAGAGAAAAATGTTTGTTCTTGGGAAATACAGAGAGTGTTTCAAAGGACACAAAGAACCTGAAAGGAAAAGAACACAAACCTGGAGAGGACAAAAAACCACCCAAAGTAAGATTAAAAACTAGCATTCATAAAGCAAAAATATCACATGTGGCCCTTGCATGCGCAGCTGATTCTTTCCTCTAAAGATTCACAACTTTAGGCAGTTGGAGATGGATTTGTGCACCCTGGAGACCACCACAGGCAGGTTTAAAGTGTCTCAACACCTGTAAGAACATAGGCAGAGAATCAGCCAGAGTGTGAGGACCTGTACTCTTTGCTGCCTCAAAGCGCCAATTTCTCTGGGCTGAAAAAACTGTGTGTAAGGTGGGCAGAGGAGAGGGTCAGGGAGAGAAGGGTAAAAAAAAAAAAATTAAGAATTTGCATTAATAAGATTTAGGGAAATGTCTGCAAACATCAGTAGCAAATTGTAGTAAGGCTTGAAAGTCATAATGAAGATGAAAAAGAGAATGCAACAATAAAAAACTATAGCAACAAAAATAGAGGAAAACCAACAACAATAACTATTAGAGGGGAGAAAACGCAGAAAACTTGTACAGGAAGCTGAAGAGTAGGAAATAAACTTTTGCCAGGCCAAAGGCCAATATAAAGTCAGGGAACATTAGAGGATGAAAACAAGCTGTTGATGCAGAGTAAGTGCAAAGGCTCCAGCAAGTACTTGTGCTTTTGAAAACGTAGTGACTGAACAACCACACAGATTTGTAACAAAAATTATTAAATTAATCATATAAAGAATAAATATTTTAAACTCAACATGATTAGCTAGCTAATGGTCATTTCAACAAGTCTGCAATATTGAGGAAATTTCAAAACATTAAAAGAAAGTGCTAATACTATGGCATTATTTAAGGAGAGAGTGTTGACCTAAGTAACTCTCCACCAGCCAGGTAAAATAACAGAAAATTGATACAGGATTTGAGCAATAAAGAATTAACGGATGAAAACATAATTACTGATATTACATAAAATAGGTCATGCTACATAAATCCAATTTCACTGTTTGCAGTGATTACAAATTTGGTTGTTAAGGATATTGCACAGATGCAATGTCTTTGGTTCCATCTGTGCAGAACCCCCCTGTCAGGAAGGATTAGAGCTGGCAGGCAGAGCCCAGTGTGGGGATACTGAATGCTGGCAATTATCAACCACCAGAGCAGTCAATTTAATCTCAGTGGTGCCTTTATTCACTGCAAAGTTTTCACCCAGCCTCTGAACACTGTGCAGTGCACTGGAGAAATAGTTGATGAGGTATTAAGAACGAAAATTCATTTATCTGGAAGGGCAGTAAATTACTCTGAGTGGAGCTTGGGACCAGTGTGAGTGCTGCTTATCAGCTCAGCCTCTTGCTGGTTTGGTCACAGAACTTTGGCTGCTGCCTTTCCCTTGCTGGCACCATGGAAAGGTGCTAGTCACTAATCTTCAGTAATTTACACAAACTATCAAGCTGGTAAAAACTTCTGGATTGTTCTCATGGCTGTGACCACAGAGCTCATTCTATGAATTCTCTGATGGGAGCGAGATCCCACGAGCAGCAAGACAAAAGTCTTTGGCAGGACAACGAAGTCCAGTGTCACAATTTGTGAGTGCCTGAGGCTTCTTCCATACAGTTCCCTAAAATCCATCATCCACAATCTGATGCTTATGGATCCATTTCTTTGGTTGCCCTCCTGCTGACCTGCAGAGACTCAGTGATAGAAATTTTTAATGTGCTTTTGTAGTCCAGCTTTGCAGCCCTGTTCTGGAACAGCCAGTTACACTGTTAATTATTTATCTTTAACCTTTCTGCTAACCAAACCAATCCATTCCCTGGCATCAGGGATTTTACTCTTTCATTAAGCGAATGATGGTGTGCTGATGTTCTACAGGAAGTGCTTCAAGTGATATCTGTAAATAGAATTTAGTAATTATAAAAACCTTGGGTTAATTCCCCAGGAGTCTCTGTAATGGGCTACAGAAATTCAGTGCATACCAGAAGCTCATATGTAACTAATATAATAGGATTCTCTGTCACTGACCAATGCCTAAAATAAAAGGAGGAACAATGAGAAGTTATCAGACATTATTCCTACTCACTGTGCCCCTGGTAGTGGTACAACACAAAGAAAACTTTGTGATCTCATGAGCAGGTTGCTTACAGAGCAGGGCCACTCTTTATTTCCATGAAATATGCAACTGTAGATAGTAAAAACATGTCCACGCTTGCAAACAAGCAATTGGAAGCTTTGCTGATGAAAAACAGACAAAGCCAATCAGATTCTGAAAGATGAGTATTCTGGTAGAGGAATTATTTCCAACTCCATCCAGTTGCAGCCCTCTACTGATAAAAGGAAATAAGATCCTGATATGCTGCCATAGAAACAAGTGTTTTTGCCAGCTTTTGCATTTAAACAGCCTGTGGCTCTTGTATTTTCAAAGCTAATCTACCTGTTAGATTAGCCAGTCTCTGTAACAGCCCAAAACACAGCTCTCATCTCTGAAATTTATAGATTCACAGTTTGCTCTTCTCTTTCTTTCCTAGGATTAACTGCAGCATTTCCTATCAACCACAGATTAAAAAAAGCAAATCTCTTTGTTGCATATCATATGCCTGCAATTTCCATTTATGGTCTGAAAATATTCATAATCCTATTTGTTCTTTGGCTCAGACGATAGAGCCCTTTGGATTTGGTTTCATTTCTTTGGAAAGTGCTAGATGTTTCTGTTAGTCTGAGATACACAACTGACACCACTAAGGGCAATGCTAAACAAAAAAAACAACAACAAACCCCCACCAAAGAGAATCCAGAGTCTCCTTCAGTGTTGTCAAGGATGAACGGTACCAACCCAGCATCATAAAAATGCTAAAGGTAAAACTCTGCCCCACGTGTGACAGCCTAGAACCTGCCAGGGGAATCCTCCCCACAGGGAAGCCACTCTCAGATTCCACCTTGAAGTTAAAATGTCTGTAAGGAAGGAAAAGGAAAGGCTGGTTTTCCTCAGGAACTCTTCCTCTCCAAGATACTCCTGGTAGAAGCAAGGCACACTGCATTCAACTTGTCACTCCTGGGTGAGTCCTAACAGTGAGATTTGTGCAGATTTGTTCTTATTTTCCACATTCTGTTTTGCACACTCTGCTCTTGTAGCTTTCTACAATGCAGATTTGTAAACCACTGAGAAATTACTTCCAGCAGTGTGGAGTGGCAGTTACATTCCCTGGGGGTGCCCGTGCATCTGTGTCCTGTAGGGGAGTTCTAAATTCTGGCAGTGGTCACATTCTCCTCCTTCAAAAAAGATACAACATGTGAGTTCTCTCAAGATAATAAGTGAGTTCTCTCAAAATAAGCTTGAGTCAGGGTGGGAATACCTGTAATATTGCATCAAGCCTTGTCAGCGTTCCAGAATTGCATTCCTGACGGAGCAGGTACCAAGCCACACTGCGACTGTGAGGTGCTGTGCTTTTAACACCAAAGAAAACTGAGCACAGACAGGGATTTTGGGTTCCCTTCCTGGGGAGAAGCCTTTTTTCACACAGGGCTGCCACAAAGTCTGAGACTCCGGCTGAATCTCCCACTATTTTGCAGTACAGAAGTTAACTCTAACAGTGGGTGATAACAGAGATTGTTTTAAACATTCATTTAAACCTTTTAAACATTCATTTAAAAAGTTCAGCTTCTGAGTAAACCCCTCCTGTGTACTAATGAAATAAAAGGCTGAAAATTTGGAAATTTACTCTAATTCCTGTAATTTCCTCAATAAAACCACAATGGTAGCAAATGATGAAACCACAAATGATAGCAACTTGTCATTTGAATAATTTATGAGAGCACCAAAACAAGCATTAGAGTAGAAGAGGTAAATGCTCAGTATTTGTCTTTTCAGAACTGAATTTTCAATTCAACTTCATATTTATATTTAAGAATAATAGGATATTTACTAAAAAATGCTACTAACATGTAATATTGCATATATTTATAGATTTTAACAAAGACCAAACATACTTGCATTATATTCTATAAATGTTTTTAGTATTAATTGCTTAAAATATTGAAAATCAGGCTCTGAAAAGTAAATTGCCTCAGTGGAACCTGACTGTAAGTGTGCAAAACTCAAGTAATGTTTTTTCCTCTTGTAATCTTCCAAAGTTCTCACTGGTTGACTTTTTCTAAAGTCAACTACCCTGCCAGTCCTGAACCCACATCATTTGTCTGTTCCAGACAAAAATAGGGCCTGAAATGCCCCAAAATTCTGCTGCTGACTAGTAATAGAGTAAAATTATCATGCTTCTGTTTTCTATACCTCTACAAACAATAACGTTTTACTATAGCAAAATGAACTCTTACTTTTTAATTCTGTTAAGTCAGCAAACTGATTTTGTGAGTCCTGCAGCTGAGCTTTGATGTCTCCTATTAAATCATTCTTTTCCATCACTCTTTATGGTCAGAGCTGAAATCTAACAGAATGAGAATGTGATAATGAAGGAGAAAAGACAGATTCTACTTTCATTTGTCTGTGTTTGATAAGCAGACATTCAAGTTAAATAAAGTAGTTGGTCAAAGCCAAATATTGATCAAGTCTTGGGAAAGTTCTCCAAAATCAAAACACAAATCCCAGAATTAAAAGCAGAATTATTAAAAGCAGAATTAAAGAGCATTTACATTTCTCTGTGAAGTGACTACAGGTTTCCTTGAAATCTCAAAGTGGTGCTTCTAAAAGAGAGAAAAACCCCATCACATGTGTCACAGGAATGCACAAAATTTGTGGGCCTGAGGATTAACAATGTAATGACTTTACAATTTAGCAGTTAAACATACCTTTTCACACCAGCACAGTTCTCAGCTCAAAAAATGTTTAGTCAAAAAAATTTGTCTGTATTACTTACTCTTTCAAGAGGTCTCTACTTTCACCTCTCTCATCTTCCAGTTTTAAACTGAGTTTTTAATTTTCAAACTAATTTCAAAGGGAACAAATAGGACACCACATCATTATTAAAAACATACTAGAAATACACTTTTGCTTCTCAAATCTCACATGAAAAAGTAATTTTGTTCATCAGAAGACAGAAGTCTGTTTTATCTGGTATTCCATGCTGAGTCATCTTTTTGCAGGAAAGGCAGAATAATAAACAATAATTTACCAGCAACTGAAACACTTGCAGGTTCTTCATCCACACATTCTCACAGGACAGGTGCACGCCCCTGCTCAGAATAATCAATGTAAAAATCAACATGCAACATTCTTTAATATTTAATTGTATCAGTAATATTGTCATGCTAAATCAAGAAGCATTTTCTCTTTACTTCATCTATTCAGTGCATATTGTAAAATCCTGGCCTGCAGTTCTTAAATGGCTTTATGCTGTGCTTCAATAACCTTTCTGTTTCCTTGCACTTTCTTTTTGGTTTAGTTCTGATTCCAAAGTCAGTTTCCATGGCTTGATCTTCTCAGTCTCTTTGTAGAGTTTTGAGTACAATTCATTCATTGTTTCTATCTTCTATTAAAACATTTTCCACAATTTAGTCTCAAACACTATTTAATTAATAATGTTATAAATATCTATTCATCTCTTCAAAACATCCCAAGGGAAAATTCTTTTCCACAGAGGGTGGCACAGGCTGATTAGGAATCAAAGTTTAAATCTTTGTGCACCTGCTGTGTCTGTGGAAACAAACACGAGTGAGGAATCCCCACTGCCTTCAGCCACCACCAGGGAGATGGGCTCAAAATAACTGCACTCCCCCAAAATCAGCATCCTGAGCTGCTGATTAAACTAAACTAAAAGAAGTTTAGTCCTCAGGGATATGAAAATCTGTAGGAGAATGGCAAAAAATAAGTTCAGTTTTTTGGCAGCAAACAGCTTTTTGTATCTGAGAAGCACAGAAGCTACTGAAAAAAATGAGTTGTACTGAAGCAGAAAATTGTTGGTGTAGACAATGTGAGAAGAATTAAATTCTTGAGGAAACCACTCCACTAAATTCATTGTTTATAGATAAAATAAAACCAGACAGTGCAATTGGGCTAATCTATTTAGTTTTTTCCAAAGAATACTTTGACTTCAATCCTTCTGCCTTTCAAAAGACTGTTCAGAACCAGTTTCTCAAAGATATTTAAGTGCCTAAATCTTATTCTCATTAAGACTTACAGACTTCCCAGGCACTTTAGAAGGAAAACAAAACAAAACAATGGAAAAAAAATCAAAACCACAAAACCACAAACCCAAACAAATAAACAAAGATGAAACAAAAACAACTAACAAACTTTGAATCACCATAATTTTTAAAGGTTTGTCTCTAAGCAGGTTTCCTGAATCACAAATATCTCCTCTAAGTGATTCAGCTGTAAACAGGAAACAGAGAGTTATTATTCCCCTTTGCCCTCTGATTTAGCCTTGAAATATCCACTGAAAATTGTTTTAGGAACTGTTTGGGAACGATTTAAGAGGTCCTAAGAATTTAGATAAGCAGAGTTGATGTGTAGCTGACTTCTTCATCTGCTTCAGAGCAGTTTTACTTGCTGTGAAATCATATCTGACCTATGAAGTGATTTTGATCAACACATTTTTAAAAAAACTTAGCAGTGAAACCGTATTTAACATTTACAGTTATAAAACTGTTAGACTACTCAGGAATATTAAAACTCAACGATATTAAAAAATGTTAAAGAATGTGCAAGGTAAAAATTATTTTAGTTTTACCTGTATCAGTGATTTTGCCACAGTACAGGGACTGATTGGCAAATTAAAATCATCACCTGCACAAACATAAGAGTTAGTCTCCTATGGGTAGATTTCTAAAGAAGATTTATAAAATCCAGAAGAAAACAAAAATTACAGCTAACATGAAAATACAATTTTTAATTAATAATAATTAATAAACCAACTGCTTGCAATTTTCAAAATTACCAAAATTGGTAACGGCTTTGCAACTTGCCTGTTTTGTACTTCACAGTGACTTCACTGCTGGTTTGTAGTTTGCTTTATAGGCTGTGGCCAGAGCAGAAGGCTTTGATGAGGAGAGCTTATCAGCTGCTGCCTGTCTGTGCACAGGTGAATGATAAAGGATTAGGGAAGCAAAATGATTTCTTTAAAGTCCAGTAGTTGGTATTTATTTTTTTCTTTACTTCCATGGGTAGTTCTAAACACCACATCTGACTATGTTTTAGTATGAAAATGCCATTTTACAATGTTTTCAAGTCACAAAAAATAGGATAAATAGTGTAACTCATCTCCTGTCAGAATATCACATTTGAATCTAAACACATTCCGTAAGGAACTTCAACATGAAACAATAATTTGTTTAATTCACGTAACTCAGTGTGGTGACAGAACATTTTCACTGCACATTTGGTCTGGTGTAAGCAGGACTTCAAAGCAAGCATCCAAGGGGGGCACTGCTCACTGCTGCATCACCCACATCAAACTTGAATCTATCATCGGTGATGTGCATTTACAACACAGAGCAGGTGATCGAGAAGATGATCTCCTTCAGTCTTGATAGAGAATAACAGCAGAAGTCTTTGAAACTGAAGTCGAAGATGTTGCCTCCAGCACCAGTCTTGGCAGTGTGCAGAGAAATGAGTCCAGCGAATTTCACACACACAGAGAACCATGGGATGGTTTGGGGTGGAATCTATCTATCTATTCCAGCTCGCTCCAAGCGCGGTCCAGCCTGGCCGTGGACACTTGCCGTGGCGGGATGTGTGTGCTCGGGTCAGGGCTCTGTGTCCCGGTGTCCCCGGCGGTGCCGCCCCGCCCGTTCCAGCGCTGCCGGTGGCACCGTGGGCTGGCACAGCCCCGCAGCCCTGCTCGGCAGTTTACACGGGATTGTTCTCGGCGGGCCCGGAGAAAAGCGGTGACACCGACACTCAGCACCGACATCGCCGCCAGTACCGATACCGGCAGCGAAACCGACACCGGCACCAACGCTGGTACCGACACTGACACCAGCAGCGACGACCAGCACCGGCGCCGGCATGGACACCAGCGCTGACACCGGCACTGAGCGTGGCACTCAAACCGATGCCAGCACCGGTACCGACACTGGTACCGACACCAACGCTCGTACCGGCAGCGACACCGGCACGGGCAGCGCCACCGGCGCCTCACGACGGCCGCTGAGGGAGGGCGGGNCGCAGCGGCGCCGCCAGGCGCGGGTCCCGCGCGCGCAGCGCCCCCGCGTGGGCGTGGCGGAGCGAGCGCAGCTCCGTGAGGCGCCCCAGCAGCCGCGCGAAGCGCTGCGGGTCCCGCGGGTGCTGCAGCTTCGAGTGCTTGTACAGGATCCCCAGCAGCGGCTCCTGCAGCTCCTCCACATGGCGCTTGTCCCTCAGCAGCGGGCGGTCTGCGGGAGAGCGGCGGCGCGGAGAGCGCGGTGAGCGGGGGATTCCGGGCGCCGCCGCCCCTCAGGGGACAAATGGGAGCTCCCCCGGGGCAAGTGACAGCTCGCTGTCACCTTCCCAACTTACCCGAAAAGAACACCGTTGTTGCTACGAGCAGAGCGTATTCGGTCTCGGTCACTTTGAGCTCCCCCATGGTTCTGTAGAAGTAGAACAGGGCGGTGATGAACTCCTCAGTTATGCCTTGAAAATGGAGAAAACCAACATTTTTTTTTGTTTAAAAAAGATAAATAACAAACGTGCAGAATAACGAAGATGTTATTCCAGTGCAGAAACAGTTGCAAATCATCTTTGCCCTGATGGGTGCCAGGTGACCCTCCCTGGGTCCATCTGGATCTCTGTGTCCGGCTCTGGGCTCCCCAGACCAAGGGACAGGGAGCTCCTGGAGCAGGTCCAGCCGAGGCTGTGGAGGTCATGAGGAGACTGGGGCACCTCTCTTACGAGGAAATGGTGAATGGTTGCACTCTTAGAGGTCTTTCCCAAGCTAAGTGATTCCATGATTCTGTGAAAGGCTGAGGGATCTGGGGCTGTTCAGCCTCGAGAGGGGCCCTCAGCCCTGAGTGTCCCTGTGTGCAGGGACCAGCGATGGCACCAGAGGAATGGGCAGGAACAACTCAGGAAGTTCCACCTGAACATGAGGAAGAACTTCTTTCCTGTGAGGGAACAGATTGCCTAGAAAGGGTGTGGGGACTCCCTAACTGGAGACATTCCAGACCCATCTGGACATGAGCCGGTGTCCTGTGCTCTGGGATGACCCTGCTGGAGTGGGGAGGTGGCACCAGGTGACCCACTGTGATTGCTTCCAACCTCACCCATTCTGTGATTCAGGGAATCTTCTAAGGCTCGGGGCTGTTCCATTGCATGAAATGTTAACTAACTCTGTTAATTGTTAAAATAATAACAAAGGTTGTATGGTAGTTGTACTGTGGAGCTTTGAATGTAGATCTTACTCAAGGGGCATAAGCAAGCATGAACAGACCTCTTCCTGCAAGGAGGATGTAATTCCAGCATGTAATTCCTGAGAAGGTAATGCCAGAACAGCTCAAAGGAGAGGGAGAGGAGAAGGAAAGGGAGAGATGAGAGGAAGAAGAGAGGAAAGGAGCTGGAGCAAAGCTCATAGTAACAGTGTAGTTCATTGTAATAAAAATAGGGCCAGTAAAGCAAAAGATTCACGGTATTTAGATTCTGAGACCTCCATTACCTGTGGTAGTAGTAGAAGTTGGCCTCTCTTTATTATGACACATTTCCATGGAATAAATATTGTTTTTATCAAGGTTTTGAACATGACAATATGTCCCGTGATCAGAAAGTCTTACATGACCTGGAACAAGGCAGATGACAGTTCCCAGTCAAGCTTAAAGTGATCTTAAATATTTGTCTGTATCATTGCTGAAAATGTGTGAATTTTTCCCAGACCCATGAAGGTATAAAATCCTTTTTGGCATCTGGCTCCAAGTTCTTTGGTTGCATTTTTATCGGTCAAGGTCTCTTGTGTTAATTTTGACACAATGTATAATATATAATTAATATAACTGATATTGTCCACCCACCCCACAATGATGCAAGTCAAGTATTTCAGACCTACTTTCACTGGTTGATGGCTGGCACTCGCTCATTCTCTGGTTGTAAATTTGGGCCGATCTCAGGAACATTGCCTCCACTGTGGACCCTTTCAGCAGAGCAATCTGGTCCTCACTGGCTAAACTCTCAAACCCTGCAGAGAAAGGTGCAAGTTCAGAATCAGGGAAGGCTGGGGCTGCCTTTAAGCCCCCAACATGATGTGGAATTTCTTTTTTTTTTAATAAATGCCTTTACTGGAAAGGAGGAGCCACTGTTAAATGATGCAAGTGCCAAAGGCTTGAGATCTTTCTTGCTAGTTTGCAGGTTATACAATTAAAAAGGAAAAAAAAAAAAAAAAAAGGAGGGGGCAGTTTTCAGTGTTAAAAGATTCACAGGAAGATACAAGTAAAAATTTTGGTACTAAGAAAGATGCTATCAAAACTTTCTTCCTAATATCTGATAAATATCACATGGCCCAACATCTGATAAATTTGCTGCATTGTTTAGCGACTGGGGCTACTCCATTCATTGTTATATTATTTTCTTTTTAGAAATCGTATTCGTCTTTTCAGAAGTTCACTGTTTGCACTTGTAATTCAAGAGCAAAGGAACCTCAGTGATTTTTTTCTTGAACATGATCAAAGCAGGATATGTAACACAAGAAAACAGACAGCTCATCCCTTCCTTCAGCTCTGCCCCGCAGAGATGCTAAATTACATCAAATACCTGCTTTAGATGTGGTGATTGACCTTTGTCAGTGAGTTTTACAAAGAAAAGTTATCACCCTCCCTGTCAAATGTTACTTTGTCAACTTTACACTGAAACGCAGTGAGTTTAAGTGCTTGTTCCCTTGTTGAAGGGAAAATATGAATAAGAACACCTGGATAGTCCCTTTTGTGCTGCCTTTTCCTTTGAAGGAACATCTGTTTTTTCCTTTGGTGATTATGATAAATTGCAGACTCAAGCAGATTTCAGAGAATGTGGTGACATAGTAATTCCCTCAAGGTAGTATTTTGAGGTCCACGTGCTTCCAGAAGATGTCTCTACTCCATGTCAGAAATGGAGAAGGAGTCTAATCATAGCAAAGTTTTGAACTGCAAGCTTCTAGGTTGTCCTCATGACACATAAATGACAAGTTAGAAGTACAAATAATCAGTTTAAAGCCTTTTCTTAAAGCCTGTATTTTTCTCTGGTTCATGCCATCTGTTTGATTTGGTTCCTCTAATGTTCCCCAAAGGAAGAAACTCACCTGGGAGTCGTTTTGTGAAATCCACCAACACCTGGACATGGACAACAGCTGTCTCAGACAGGCGGAGAAAACTTTCCTCAGGGCTTGCAGTTTCCTGTAGCTGCACAAAAGAGCATTTGGAAATTGGATAGAGCCAAGATTCATGACAACAATGGCTTAGCAACACAGGCTGAGGATGCTGGATACCTACAAACTTCTTGGCTTCCTCAAGGGGAATTGTGTATTTTTGGTGTGCTGCTACAATGTGGTCCAGAAGCTGATGTTCTCCTGGAGTAAGTTCCATCTTCTCTGGGGTCTGTTAAAAAAATAAACCAATCAAGTCACAATGACTTAGACTAAGAATAAGTGATAAAAAAGAGATATTTTAAATAGAAAAATATCCCACTTTTCCAGCTCTTGTTGTAGATGATACTTGCTTGCTATTCAGTCCCTCATCTTCCAGTTTTATGTTGCAAAGGAAACTGCTCTTCTGCTTGAAATTCTTCCTGAGTCGCTTTGACTTGCACTGGACTTCAGTCAGCAAACCTGTGAGGTGTGAAGTGGCCATCAATGCTTGTATTTTCAATTAATTACAATCTGAAATCATCAGTGTTATTAGAGATAACTCCAGTCTTGCATCACAGAAGCTGTCACTTATGATGAATGTGGCCGTGTTATTAATCAGGTGAGCTGATGTTCAGTAGCCACCAAAGGCCTCTCTGTCTGCAGCCATCTTTGTCCTTGTGGCTCTGTGACACACAGGCATCAGAATTTTTCATCAAAGCCAATTTTTATTAATTTTTGTTTTCCCTCAAACCCTAAAGCTGATCTGATCTACTCACAGCAGTCCTGACAAGGCTCTGGGACATTTAGCTTCTCTTGTTAGTACTTCCTTTTTTTTTGTGTAGTCTTTGAACAACAGTTCTCTTAAGGTGAGGGGATACTTCCCAAGCATTGCTGGCTTCTGCACACCAAGAGGCTGCAGGTGCCACCATCCCCAAAGTTCATTTTCCTACAGCCAAATGTGTCACAGTAGCAGCCGAGCTGGGGCTGCAAAGGTCAACTGGGCCAAAGCAGATCCCAAGGGAGAACAACAGGGGTGAAACAGGCCCCTGGGTGAACAGAGATAGGTTGGACTCAAACATACACAGAGACTCTCAGCCAGTGCTTGTAGCCTAAATGCAGATGTTCATTGGTCAAGGGATGGGGCAGTTGTAAGGCCAGACCTATCACCTGTCAGAGTGAGGGAGTTTTGAATCTCCTACACAAGGAAGACAAATACAATAAACGGGGCTGTTTGTCTCAAGGACCTCAAGGGTGTTTTGTTGTCTCTGTCTCCACTTGCAACTCCTGTTACACAAATGAAGCTAAGGCCAGTATCATCTGGAAGGGATTGACTTTGGAGAATCACAGAATCCCAGAACCACCAGGCTGGAAGAGACCTTCAAGATCATCGAGTCCAACCTGTTCCCAGCTCCTTAACCGAACCCTGGCACCAAGGGCTGAAACAGGGTCTCATAAATTCGTGGAGCTGGGCTAGAATAAAGATGCCTTTACTGATGCAGTAAAAATGGCAGACTCCACTTTATTCCTCATTACTCTGTCTTTCATACTGATAAAAATTGTTTACACATTGTGGAACATCCTACCTAATTGGTCTCACTTCTTTGACTTGTATCTAAACTTTTATTCTATTGGTATAATTACAAAAAAAGAGGATCAAGTTTCAGGCTTCTTTTCACCTTTATGGCTCTATTCTTTCAAGCTGAACTCCAAGGGCACAAGCTCCTGCAGGCCTTTCAGGCCTCTGCAGCCAAACCTGGGTTGTCCAAGCTCTGTCCCTGGTCAATAAAAAATTCTTCTAGAGAATCTACTTCCACATGCAGTCTGCGGTGCTGAGTGAAGAACCCAGCGTGCAGGGGCACTTACATTCTGCCAGCATTCCCACAGCTCTGCACTTCTTGAGGCGGCACTCCTGGCACTTCCTCCTCATGTACATGTCCATCTCGCAGTGCCCCCCGCTCTTGCAGCGGTACACGGCGTTCTTGGTGATGCTGCGTCGGAAGAAGCCTGGGAACGAGGAGCAGGTGATGGCAGCAATCTGAGGAGCTTTACCTCACAGGGTTTAAAAGTGTCCTCCGGGCTTCAATGGTTGGGGTTTTTTAAACGGAAACGTTACCTTGATTTTAAATCTGCTTTTTAAAAGCATAGTTCTTTCTGACTGATATTAATTGATATTTTCTGTACATAGAATCATAGAATATACTGATTTGGAAGGCACCCACAAAGATGATCAAGTCCATCCCTGGGCCTTGCACAGACACCCTCAAATCCCACCCTGTGCATCCCTGAGGGCAGTGTTCAAACTCTCCTGGAGCTCTGCAGCCTCAGGGCCGTGCCCATTCCCTGGGGAGCCTGAGCAGTGCCAGCAGCTCTGGAGGAAGAACCTTTCCCTGAGATCCAACCCAAACTCCCCTGGCACAGCTCCAGCCCTTCCCTCAAGTCCTGTGCCTGGTCACAGGGAGCAGAGATCAGAGCTGCCCCTCATGAGACAGCTCCCATACCAACAAGTTAAAATATGATTGGCAAGTAATTACTACTTCCTTTTACTCAATTTTAATAGTAAGTGAAATTAATAACACTGAAGTAAATCTCTAAGAAATGTTCATGAGAAAACCAGCACCTGCTTACACTGACACTGTTCTAGAGACATCAATGCAAAAATTAGATGCTTAAAGTGCTCATATTAAATAGAAACAGTGAAAGTACTTCTTCGAAGAATGTTATAAAAATGTGAATTTGGAGTAAGCATGTTAAAGGGGGCTCATTAGATAAATTCAAAGCCACTGTGGTAACACCAGCTCAAACCCCAGGCAGCTCTGTTTGCTGTGTTTGATCCCAGCTGTGCAAGGTCGCGCTGAGGCCCCGAGCGCTCGCTCACCTTTGCAGCCCTCGCAGGTGAGGGCGTTGTAGTGGTAGCCCGAGGCCTTGTCCCCACACACCACGCACAGCTCC
Organism: Bombycilla garrulus; assembly: GCA_013400315.1. NCBI lineage: Eukaryota > Metazoa > Chordata > Aves > Passeriformes > Bombycillidae > Bombycilla > Bombycilla garrulus. Next base: position 16,530 of record VXBU01005904.1, read on the forward strand.
TCCTGCCCCTTCAGCCTCAGCGAGTGGTTCAGCCTGGGCCTCTTGAGCCCCTGGTAGCCCCCGTCCTCCACGTGGGGAGCCAGGAAGGGGCCCTTGGCGAGCTCGCAGCTGCTGCCCACGCAGGGCCCGTCGCCGTACGGGGGCTCCAGGCTGTAGGAGCCGTACGGGGCCGGGCCGGGCTGCGGCTGCAGGGCTGGCACGGGCACTGCCGGGTACTGGCAGTACGGGCCAGCCTGGAAATCCGCCTCCTGCAGCTGGTAGTTGATGTGCTCCGGCAAAACATCTGTTCCGGGGGAAATCGAAAGCGCGGTAAAAGCCTGGAGAATGTCGCTCAACATCAGCCGCTCCAAAGTTTAAAAATGTTTCGTGGATTTAGTGGCATAAATGGATTTATGGATAGTAGCGTAAATATTGGAGGTACACATTTTCAGAGGGGCAGTCTGACACATTCTGTTTAAATGTGCTACCTGTAATGTTCTTAAGTGAAATCTTAAATGTAGCAAAAAAGGCTCAGTAATAATTTGGGGAATATCCTGTGTGTGCCACTAGATTAGTGTTAGTCAATAATTGAATATCACTTGCTATTTTCTATACATTTTCTGTATCTACTAAACCTACTATCATCTAAAACTCTAAATTATAATTTAAAAAAATAAACATCTTTAAAAACCAAACAACACAACCCATTTACCTCATTCCTAATCCAAACACAAAACTTTTCACAAAAAATTCCCAATTAAAAAAACCCTAATATAAAAAACATATTCCACAGGCACAGCTGCCTTCAAATCTTACACTTAAAGGTTGTTTTTATTAGTTGTCCACACTACAGTCAAATATGTTCCATAAGTGAATTTTTAATGAATGAAGTGTTTGTTACCGATACATGTCTCAGGCATCATTTGAAAATGTTGCACAAGGGTCTAAGAAAAGTTGTGTAAAAATCAGAGAGTACTAAAAATTACTGTGATAGGAATCCTGAAGTTGAAACTTCAGAGGAGTAAAAAGCAGAGACTTGTTTCATTTAGTATTTTCCCACATGTGTCTTTATGGTTATGAGATTTTAGTTTAGTAAAATATAGGTACAGAATTACAGTTTCTTCCTGCCTTTCTGTCTGTTGAGTTTTAATTTTATCCAGCCTTCCTTAAATACACACAACAATACCAAAGAAAGCCTGTGCAACATGCATCATGTTTCATTCTTCCTTTGGGATTATTAAAATCTCTATAAAAACAAATTGGAGAGATTTTTTAAAACAGTTTGAAGGTTAGTTTTTTCCCTTTCAGTGGGCTTTGGGTCCTGCCTTTAGTCTTCCAGAATCAAATTAGTTATTACAATTATAGCTATAATAAGATATATAAGTCCTCTATATAAGATAGAGAACAGGCATTATCTATTTATAATGTATCTGGAATACTGGAATAAAACCTGTGTCTTCTCCATGCAGGTCAAAGGGAGACAGCACTGGGGATGTTTATATGGAATGCTCAGTCAGAATAATCACTTTGTGCTCAAAAGTCTGTATGAGCACAGTCATAGGTTTCAATACACTTTCAGTACGAGCTCAAGTGCTTTAATGATAAATTAAAATGAAGAGAAAAAAAAAAAACAACAAACCAAAAACCCCACAAAAACCAAACAAACAAAAAACCAAACCCCCCCCAAAAAAACAACACAACAGCAAAAAAAAAGCACCAAAAAACATTTCCCCAGGAGTTCATTTTGCCACATTTGCAGAGTACAAAACTGCTTCACTCACCGTAGTACTGGATGGGCTCGGGAAGGCCGTACCCGTCGGGGACGGTGACAAACGTGTTGGCCATGCTCTGCTCCCAACTGCACTGCTTCATCCACCCTGCTGTGAGCTCAGCCTTCCAACAGCAACCTGGGGAAAGGGCAAAGGAAGAGAAACATCCATGGGAAAGAATTGCTGGGTAGGGTTAGACACAGAGCCAGGAAACTGCAGGATATGGCAGAGTTTTCATATCACAGGAAAATCAGATCTCTGGGTGAAGTCACGTAACACCCTCAGCGAGGCTACGAAGTGTTTGAGTGTCCTGATATTACAGATGCAGGGTAAAACTCTTTCCCAAATTTCCAAGTTATAGTTGGAAATGTTTTGCTCTGAATTTTACAGAAAGCCATGTGGGGGAATTGGACTAATCACTGGTAAATTCTCTAGTTCAGAGAAGGTTAAAAGGAGCTTCATTGGACAGAATAAACTTGCTTTGGGCATGTATTGCAGCATTTGCTCTGGTGTAGATGTCGGGCTGTCCTGTTTGTGCACAAAGACGGGTGAGTTAATTTAGTGAGTTTATTTCATTTACTTTTTATGCAGAACTGAAGCAAGGAGAAGGCCAGCATGGAATATCTGTCCTTCGTCATGTAAGTACTCATTTATGCACTAAAACTCAACTTTGCCTTGCTTAAGCACTGCCTGAATGACACTTTCTGTGTTCCTTTAGCAGTGTAAAGTTTTCAGTGAAGACCAAAATATTGATTTCCTATAGGATGTGCTGCCTCTAAAGAGCTTTCCACTGCCCCTTGGTCATTGGAGAAGCCTGGCTGGATTCACTGACATTTCCAATAACAAAGTGCACGAGAGCTCACAATGACATGGTGAGAAGAGCTGCTGTGCTTGGAGTTCAAAACTTACTTCATTTTTCAGTCATTAGACTTATAAATTCAAATTTAGAGAGAGCTTCTGAAAAAGTGTGCTCTAAAAATTCTTAAAAGAGTTTTAGGGGAAAAAAAAAAGTCTGTTTGGACAGTGGCACGAGCTGGGTTTGAGTTCACATACCTACAGCAAACCTCTGGTACTGCTTGGAATTGAGAGCTAACGGAGTAGCCATCAGAGGAGTAAGCAGGAATATTTTCCTTGGCCCCTTGTCCCTGTGCAGGAGTGGATGTGGGCACAGGTTAAACCTTTGCTGAGCCTGATGCCCACTGAGCAAGGGCTGTGAGAGCCAATTTATCCATGAACCACGCACAGGCTTTCCCTGAGCAGACAGGGAGAATAGAAAAGATGAAAAAGGCATGGAAGGATTTGGAAAATACAGCAAATCCAACTCCTGCAAAGGGATTATCTGCAGAAATTACAACAAGTTGGGTTTAAAGACTGTCCCTGAAGGAAGGGGTTTGTGCCATACCTGAACCTTGCTGCAGCTGAGACAATGAATGGATCATCCCAGGGAATCTGAAGTCCTGACTGGAAAAACACACATCCCTTCCCCCAAACTGGACAGAGCTTTGGGGCTGACCACTTTCGCTTCGTGTTGTCAGCAGAAGGTGAAAGGATGCAGTGAGGCTGGAATGCTGGGGGTTTGTTATCTCTGCTAGTAAATATTTGTTTGAGAGCAAAATAAGTCACTGAATCATGAGGCCTTATCAGTTAGATCAATTTGGCCTGGGCAAAGTCTACATTTTTTCCCAAAAATGTGTGTTTGCTGAAGAAATGAGTTTCTGAATTCCAGTGGTTTCTTTAAATAAAAGTCATAACTGAATAGTAGATTAAAAAAATTACACTGATCCAGTCTAATAGAAACAGTACATTGGGAGTAAGAAGTATCAAATGTGAGGTGGTTGATTGCTTAAATGTTCTAAATCTTGGAAGCAGATTTTCCTTAGGCAAAGTTTACTCAGCTTAGGTACTGTATGAGAAAGGATTCAGCCCCTCTTACTGATTTTTATGGCTAATAACAGTAACCAGTTGCACCAACAAAATTTCCAGCTTAGACTGAGACTTCGTAAATTGAAAGCTTAAATTAAGAGGATATTGGAACAGTGGGAATAGTAAATTCAGTGTTTATCTGAGGAATGCTTTACTGTCTTAGAATGAGACTTACGCGTAAACATTAAGAGTTTCATTTTCTGACATTTGAGTATTTAGTGTTGACAAGCTTGTTCTTCTGATCAAACAAAGCATTGGGCTTTTTAAAGCAAAAAGGGAAAAAATGAAAGAAAGAGAGAGAGAAAGAGAGAAAGAATGAGAGAGAGAAAGAGAGAGAGAAGGAAAGAAGGAGAGAAGGAAAGAAGGANTGTAAGGAAGGAACTTCATTTCCTAGACCAGGCAAGTTTTGATTATTTATGAGTGACTGTGAGGGTCGTGTTTTCCAACCTTTGCCTCCCCCCTGGTGAGTGAGGCAGCAGCAGGGAGGTCTCCTCCAAACTGCAGCAGTCCCTGGGATTCTGTGATCCGTGTGCTGCTCTCCCCAAGGCTCTGTGGCCACCCCAAACCCCTCACAGCTCATGGGACTGAGCTGGGACACCTCCCCAGCCCACACAGACTGTCATTCACCCTCTGCCAGGCAAAGGAATTCTGCACGTGCCCAGCTCGGTGAAGCTTCTGACAGAAGGTACGAGACATGCCCAGGTGTAATGCCCAGAACAGCAGCTGGAACAAAGTTGAAATGAAGATGGAGCAATGGGTTTGGATGTTTGGGGCAGTTGCAGCCGTGCCATTCCCAAAACAAAATGTTTTGTGCCCCTTTTTCTCTTTTCTGTGTATTCGCAATATAACCACATGTTTGTGCACGAGTGCTTTAAAAGGAAGCAAAAATCTAAATACATTCCCAGGGAGGATGCATAAAGGTCTTTAGACTAAAAAGTGGAAATAACTGGGAAGAAAAGATGAAATTTTTAATGACTTATTTTGTAGCATCCCAAGCAGTAACACACATAGGGTGGGAGCCTTCAGTCCTCAGTCACACAGACTGAGCTGGCAGAAAATGTCATCTGTGTAAAGCACACGCTGTTCCTGCTTTTCCTTCTTCTACTGGGCATTTTCACAGGTGAAATCCTGACCAGGTGAGGGAATTGGTATTTTTTGGAAGAGGTGACCTACATTCTTAAGGTGGCTTAAGCACATTTGAAAATATTGTGCTTTTACAGGCTTAGTTTTGCAGTGCTCATCTTCTGAACTACAAATTTTCAGTATAAACTTGGTTATTCATCTCATGCAGAAATTTAGTTCTTAGTCCCAACTGAAAGACTTGACAACTTATCAAAAATGGAATCCACTAAAGAAAAGAAAACAAAACACATTGATTGATAAAAGTGAAGTAGAACCGTGAATAGAATGTACATGTTCAGAACTAGAATCTGAACTGTACATCTATTTATTTCTACTTATGGTGAAAGATGTGGGGTTTATCATTTTTATTGCTATAAAACCCCATATCATAAAGCAACATATCATCAGCTTATCAAATTTATTGGGATACAAAACATCCTTCATGGAGCAGAGCCATAGGGAGCCCTTTCAGAGGTCGGTACTGACAGTGCCTTAGCTGCTATCGTAAATATTTTGACAGTTGACTCATGGGGAAATTTCTTGAGAATTTTAAGAACTTGAGCTGAAGGTCTTCAACATCTATTTAGGCACACCTTGAGGCATGTTACTGGTCATGTAGAGGAACTCAGAGCACGTTTCAGGCTCAGGTTTAATGACTGTATTTTGCTTGCAGCTGGAAGGCAAAGCTTTTTTTTTTTTTAATTTGTGAAAATTGAAGCCAAAAACTGAAAAAAAAAAGTAACTGAGCATAATCAGTGCCAAGTAGGTGTGATGTCAGCTGAACTATTCAATTTTACTCAAGCAATTCACTAATCACTGCTTAATTAAAGAATGATTTTGCAGGGGAAATTGATTGATCCTGTATGCAGCTTACATGCATTATTAAAGATTTTTCTGTTCTTCCTCATTTTAATGTGCCAAGAAGCTCCCCAAAGCTGTTCTTTGAAGAAATTCCACTTTTCTTCTTATTCAACGTATTCCTTCCTGGTCATATCATAACCATAAGAGGAACTGGCTTAGTTCACCAATGGACTGCATTGCAATTATCTTGAAATTTTCCTTTGGAATTGTTATTCCATGAACAATTATTTCATAATTTTTATACATTGTAAAATAAGAGGTTAGAGGTGTCTGAAACTAAGTTTTCCAGACACTTTTTGGAAGGGAAACAAATAATTGATTTTAAAAGTTGTTTTCCTTCACTCTGTGTGTCAAATGAAGTACTGTTGGAACAAACTCTTGGCAGCAGAATACCAGATTGAAAAGCGCGTGTTTGCTCTTTTCATTGAGTCAGATGTTCAAAAAGAAAGAAAAAAGGAGGCAAAGAAGGAAAAAGGAGGCAAAGAAGAAAAAAGGAGGCAAAGAAGGAAAAAGCCCATATTTTCACATGGCAAATTGATGTATGGCTTGAGCAGCAATTTGTAAGGCAGAGCATGCAGAGAAGGGAGTGAAATACTCACGGTGCTGCAGGGAGCTCCTGTCGGGATCCGCGGGGCTGCAGCGCCGGTCCCAGCTCTGCCGCAGCTGCAGCCCGCCGGCCTTTCCCTATTTATCAGTTTGTGTGCACAGCCCGGGCTCCAGACACTCGGCAGAGCCACGCTGCGGCTCCGAGACACCAACTTCCCACACAGCTCCTCTGGGGTCGGAGCAAGGGCAGCTGCGAGCCCACATAAATCACAGCACAACTGGGTCATCAGGGACAGAGGCCATGGGGACCCTCACGTCACTGCTTCCCAGAGTGCTCCCTGCCCAGCACAACCACCCTGCTTTCTTGCTAGGATCCAAAATTCTCCCATTTTCATTGCTTCACGTACGTGTCGGGGTGCTGATGGAAAATGTTCGGTTCCGAAGTGGGGAAAATGTTGAAGTAGTATCACTTGGAGATTTTTACATGACATAATAGTTGAATTTGGAAAGGCTGGATGAGGCCAGGACCTCAAACACCAAACACTTACCTTGTGCTCCGTGTTCTGATCCAGACACCCCTGTGGTGGTGCAGCACACACCAGGCTCTCACTCAGCTCATTGGCAACCTCAGTGAACGGAAGTTCATGTTGCCATTAACTCAGCAAAACTTCATTCTTAAAATCCTGAGTATTTCCATTATTTGTAAATTCTAATAAATTAATATTGCATTTTGATGTTTTCATTGTTTCCTAGGTAGATGTGACCTTCTGCATAGGGAATTTTCCTGTTAGGTATCACGCTGTTCCAGTGCTCCCAGCGTGTTGCAAATCTCCTCATTCCAGGAGGAACTCACCTGCCTTCACCTCAGGAAAAACTGCTGCTGTTGGATACTGCGTGGAATTAGATGGAAAAAGGAAAATGCAATTTCCTGTTGGGTAACTTGCAGTAAAGTCTCTTAAAATACTCTTTTGAGACAGTAGGTTTCCATGGATAAACTGCCATCACCTTCAAAGGAGGGACACATTTCTATTCCATGGGTTACAGAGAAGAGCAGCCCTAAGGCTGCTGATTTCCATGTGCAGTTTAGGAATCTGTGGAGTAGAATGGTTGAGTGTTTCAAGAACAAACAGCATTGATTTATAAATATTATTTGAGCATATTATGGTGTTTTCCAAGTTTTCAGATGTCCTGCATTGATCACGTGTGGTGATTATGCAGCAGAGATGAAGACAATGATTTTTTTAGTTTAATTATGATCAGCATTTGTCTTTCTGGTAAAAGCAGCCTCAAACAGAAACTTTCCAAATTGTCAAAAAAAATTTCAGCAGTGAAACTGAAGGTTTTACAAATAAAACAAATATTTTTTCACAGAAGTATCTCTTTCACAATATCCCATTGACTTTTTCATCCAGCCTTTCTCATGAAAGTTGGAAAAACAAGCAGAGATTTGTGAAATATTGTGTTTAGCTTTTAAATGCTACTGACTTTTATTTTTAGCATTTATTCTGATAGAAGGCACCTTACTGTTCAAATCAGCTGTAGCATGTGGATATTTAGAGCCTGCTGACTCCAGGGGACGTAAGCCTGAAGCCCAGGTTTTTAAAAGGCATCAAGTCCCCATTCTACTCAGTTGATAAAGCCTGCTGGACTCAGGGTAAATTCAGTTTCTAAAATCAGTATTTAAATAAGTTTATAAAGTAACTATATAAAAGTTAGTTGTAGTATAAATGGATTGCAGTAATTAAGTATTAAACCAAGGTTAATTAACTCCCACTCTGTAGTAATGAAACTGTTTTGCATAATCATTAAGTGATTCAGACCAGGTGACTGGCTAAACACATATATTTATGTAAATACAGATATTTACATAATTTTAACAAATCACTGTTCCTATTCAAAGCTTAGCATGACAAAAATGGGAGACTTGAGGGCACACTTGAGTCACCTAAAATACTGCTGCAAAGAAGAGGAAAATAAACTCTTTTCCATGCTTGTAAATAATCAGAAACCAGAAAGGTTATTTAGGAGTAAGGGAGATTTAAATTACAAACTAGAGAAAGCAATTACTGTGGTAAAAATAGCACTGGAGCGAGTTCCTTGTACAATCTTCTCCACTGGCTGTTTTGAAGATCAGTTTGGGCAACCAGATTGAACTCAAGAATTGTTTTCTCTGAGTTACTTTGGTTTTTAAAGAGGACTTTTTTGTGAAGGACTTTTAAGCTCTCTTCTAGCCCTGTTTTCTGTTCTTTTTCTGTAAAACACTGCTGAAGTCTCTGGTCACTACCATGCCCAGAGCCACTTCAGTGGCAAAGGAAATAATCCCAGACTCCGACTTGCTGTACCAGCGGTCAGTAAACAAAGTGTCACTCACAGATACAGCCTGAAAACAGGAGCTGAGCGAGTTCGTGCCATGAGCCAACATCCAGAAGTGGCATTGAAGTGGGGAATGAGGGACACACGTGTTTTCCATGGAAAACAAGCAGAGCTGGTGGCAGCAGCCTGACCTGGACGTTGCTGCAGCGCTCGTGCAGCCTCCCTGCCACCACTGCAGACTGGGAGCTCTGGGCAGTGAAATCCCCGTGGACACTGTGCAGCTGGCTCCAAGGGTCTGATGGGTGAGGGAGCTGGAGAGGAAAGAAGAGCTTCCCTGGATCCATACCTGCTGAGACAATCTGTTTCCAAGGTCAGCACAATTCTTTGTTTATCTGGACTGGAGATTCCAGATGCCCGTGACTCATTTGGTATCTGAATAGTTAAAGGAAATTGCATCTACTCCAGCTGGATCTTCTCTACATAAATGACCTGTTTGGCTTGATCTGGTATTGGATTGTTTACGTAACTTCAGTAATTAACCACTATCGGCCTCATTAATGAAACATAAACCACCTCTTCTGCTCATTTATAAAGCATTTGTCAAACAAAACTCAAACAAAGGGCAGAATCTCAGCGAAGTAACAGCCCTCCAAGAGCTACTGAGCCCTGACTGCAAGGCACAGCAGTAACTTTGTTGTTGTTTTTCAGTAGAACTGCAGCAGAAGTGATGGCATTGTCTATTGCTCTTGGCTAACTTCTCCCCAAGCCATCTGAGATCTGTCACATGAGGGCAAGGATGCCTGGACAACTATTTTGGCCATTTCGGTACAAAATACTGATGTTCCAGCTCATTACTGTAAATCATTAAATGATGAAAGCAAGAGTCAAATACTAAATGACTAAAGCCCTCAGAAAACTAATTGCTAATTACAGTAATTGTTGTTCTATGTGAGTTAAAGGTTATATTAAAATAATGATTATTTCATTACAGGATTAAATCTCTCCTGTTGGTAAACTGTTCTGAGCAATATTAAAGAAAGCTGAGTATTAATACAGATTATGTATCAAAGGGATCTAACCTAATCTTTACCTATTTTTGTATCAGAGAAATAAAATGGTTCAGAGGCATAAACTACACTGGCAGACACATCCATGCCAAAAGTTTTGTGATCCGAGACCTTGGATTTCCCTTCCAATTTGTTGAGGAGCTCATGAAAAACCCACAAGTTTTCTGTTCCTCCTCTCTTCTGTTATTTATAGATCTTCCAAAGGTTCGGGAATGCTGACAATATTGGGATTGTTCCTCATGGGTGAGGATGAACCTCTCAGTCCTGGGTGGGAAGCAGCACAAAGCCCTGTGGTGGTCTTACCTTGCAGAGTGAACAGCAGAGAAGGGTTCCTTAGTGTGAGATAACAGAAATACTCTTTGTTCTGCATCAAATATATCAGACAGATCCTCACAATCAAATTGGATGAGAAATAACTCAGAAGATGGAAGTTCTTGTTAAGTTCTTAAATGCTTTTGTGGGATTAAATGAGGGAATGTCAGACCAGAGAGGAAGAACAATTTTCATCTTTAAGACTGATATTTTCTTAATCATGAAGTTATTGGATAGCTTCACCTTGCATTTTCTTACAGGTAGTAAGGCCAGTCTTGAAGAACTAAACCTTATGCCAAATTTCAGCCCAAGAGCCAGACTGCCTTAAACTCACCTGGAAATCTCAGGATAGCCCACAGAATGTTACTGTTTCTCCATTTATTCTCTTAAGATTAATCTGCATTGCCTGAAGGCAGAGTAGGTACAATAAACTAATCCATTCAACCTTCACAAAGCTCCTGGGTACCCTGACACCTCCCCCTTTCAGAACCCTCTGCCAAATCCGTTTCCCCTTGGCTGGAAGACCAAGATTTGTTAATAAAATGCTCCAGCAAGGCACAAGGTGGAAGAAAGCAAAGCTATCAATTAAGTTTGATTACAATCTCAAGAGCTGGTAGTTCATAGGGAATACTCATAACTACAGGCACTGCAGGGACTGCACTTTGTAGGTGCAGCAAAGGGAAGCCAAGAGCTGATTTCCATAAAGCAGATCTTGACACTGTATTAAGCATTACAAAATAATTATTGTAGAATCCCTTGCTCAGCATTTTATCAGCAGTAGTCTTGCTGCTGAGAGACTGAACTAACTGGATGTACCCATTTATCAATGATAATGTTTTTCCTTTTTTCCAGCCTGGATTCCATCTTGAGGACATTTGTTTTAACAGTAGAAAGAATATTAGACTCATAAATGTGAGTGCTGTGGTGCAGTGGGTGACTCCTCAAGATTTATCAAAGCAAGATAATTAGGATGAACAATAAGACTGAGTTTCTTGGTAATAACTTTTGTCACAGGACGACTCTGGGTTATGCCACCTTAATCTACCTTGAAGTGTGGGCTGGGAAGTGCAAGAGGAGGATTCCTTTGAGCTCCTGGCCCGTGAGTCTCCGTGCTACACTTTTGTTGAAGACTACACCAGTGAAATTGTGACAGTAGCTGAGAGCTGTCTTAACACTACCACTTAATTTTAAAAGCAAGCAGTCAGAAAGTGTTGGGGTGTGTTGTGTGAGAGGGGCTGGTTTGCTTTTTAAACAGATGTAGCTGCTGAAATAATTTGGTTTGCAAGGAAGGATTTGTAATGGAAATTAGAATTGTCACATTCAATTTTTAAAAAGCTCGTGCCCTGCTGCATCACCATGGGAGACTTGTGCTTTCACACACTTAGCCACAATGTTTCTACCTGTGCTGACCACGTTGACAATTAATATAATTTTACTGAAAATCCAAGCATCCTAGAAATTTGCCCTTTATTCTTTTCACTACTTCCAATATCTAGATGTCACCCCATCTGTCACGAAGGTCACCATTTGATTCCAGTCTGTTCACAGAATCCCAGAACAGTTTGGGTGGGAAGGGACCTTAAATCCCATCTTGTTCCACTCCTTGCCATGGGGAGGGACCTTTCACTGTCCCAGGTTCCTCCAAACCCCATCCAGCCTGGCCTTGGGCACTGCCAGGGATCCAGGGGCAGCCACAGCTGCTCTGGGCACCTGTGCCAGGGCTCCCCACCCTCACAGGGAAGAATTTCTTCCTATGTATAAAACTTGAATTTCTTCTCTTTCAGCTTGAACTCATTTCCCTTGTCCCGTCCCTCCAGTTCCTGATGAGAAGTCCCTTTCCAGCTTTCCTGTAGCCCCTTCAGACCCTGGAAGTGGCTGTGAGGTCTCCACACAACCTTCTCTTCTGGCTGAACAGCCCCAGCTCTCTCAGCCTGTATCCATAGGGGAGGTGCTCCTGTCCCCTAAGTGATTTTGTTCACTTTTGGTCCATCTAGATTCCTTCTCTTTGTGATTTTCCTACTGTCAGAGCCTTCTCAGCTGTACTCAGAACTGTTATGTATTTATCCCACCACAGAAATATTATTTCTGATTTTCCAAAGATGGCCTGGAAGCAGTTTGGGCTCTGCAGCAGTGTTGTTGTTCTGAGTGTCCCAGTACTCTGCTATCCAGCCTTCACTTCTCCTGCTACAACAACCCCGTGTTCTGTTTGACAAAATACAGCCATGTGGTTAAGAGTTATTAAAAGCATTAAAACATTAACCTCTTGTAACCCCATTTTTCACTTTGTACACACACATAAGTGTTTAATCAAACCGAAGTTAAACACTAAAAAGTTTGAGAGGCCAAATTTATACATTCTATTTAGTTTACACAGAATTGATGTGATAAGCCAAAGGAATTACAAGGCACCCCTACTCAGAAATGCTCATCTGTTGATTTGTTTAAGCTCTTGTTGCTACACACTCGAAGTTTTGGTGACAAGCATTCCCAGCATTTAAACTAAGGAGCTTTGTCCTACTGGGATCCTCTCTGTGTCCTGGCGCCACAGGAACTCACTCTGCTGTCCCTTGGAGCTGGACAAATGATTCTGTGTCCAGATCTGCTGAGAGGAGCTGAGCCCCAGCCCTGACTGGAGCATGGGCTCAGTCCAGTGTGGCAGCGCTCCTGGACTCTCATCTCCCTCATCCTGGAATCATTCCTAGAACCTGAATGTCACCGAGGAAATCAACTGATCCTGAAATGACAATCTGCTACAGCAGTGCTGGCCCTCACCCACCCCTGCTGGTCCCTAAGGGCAGGGGAAGCCAGGATGGCACTACTGACACCAGAGAAGTGTTAAATCAGAATTACAAACACAAGAGCAGAACAGGCCAGCAGCTCAGACACGGTGCAGCTCCTGCAGAGGTGGAATGATCCTTCCCACTGCCCAGACCATGGGTTCCTTCAGCTGATTTCCTACAGAGGTGAACTGGAATTGCCAGTCCACATCTCTAAACGGCTCCTCAAGTGCCTGAATGAAGCAGAACCTCAGGGAGTGTAAGTTTGGTTTCACAGAAATCCCTGTGCTGGATAAAGAGAAAAAGAGAGAGATGGCTCTGGCACATGGAGCTTGTGCCACAGAGCTGTGTCAGGCCTGCTCTGTGAGCCTGCCCAGAGGAACTGGGTGCTTTGGGAGAGGCTGTGGAGACAGCACAGAGCTGGGAACAGGAGCAGAGGCTGTGGAGACAGCACAGAACTGAGAACAGGAGCAGAGGCTGTGGAGGCAGCACGGAGCTGGGAACAGGAGCAGAGGCTGTGGAGACAGCACGGAGCTGGGAACAGGAGCAGAGGCTGTGGAGGCAGCACAGAGCTGGGAACAGCAGAGGCTGTGGAGGCAACACAGAGCTGGGAACAGGAGCAGAGGGCAGCAGCAGCGGGGGCTCAACTGTTCATGAGGAGTCAAGTGAGGATGTGAGAGTGGGGCAGGAAAACCAGCACTGGCTCTGGCTTAGGGATGATGTGTTCATTTTGGGACAAGACAGTCTTTACCCAACTTGTTCCATAACCAGGATGGTCCACACAGCAATATTTGTCAGCTTTCTAAGTGCTCATGAATTGCCTATTAGGAAAAAGGAATTCTGATAAACTGTCTCAACTTTCCAGTATTCTCCAATAAGATGAAAAATAGGGAAGGACCAGAAGGTGAAATATGCTATAACCATGGTCTGGACTTTTATTTACAAACTAGTGGGAAAATTACATTACCCAAATTTTCAGAATAGCTCTCATACTTTTCTAATTAATGTGATTCTGATGAAATATTCCAACTGCAGCTGCTTACCCTGTTCTCTTTTGCACTGTGTGCGTGTTCTGAGATTGTTGCTTTTATAAAATTATCTCGTTCAGCACTTCTGCACCAGGCTTGATTATCTCTGGGATCATAAAGAACCTTCATCTGATGAGGCATCCTGGAGTTTTCTCATGTGTCTGTGTGAACAGAGATTTAAACTCGAAAGATGATTCAAATCAAAGGCAGTCCTGCTAAAATACTATTGTTGAAAACATTGTTAATGAAGTCGGAGCTATTGAACAAAGCTTTGCGGCATAAGGCTTCAAGGACGCCCCGAATCACCAACAGTAGCTTCAGTTAGCAAATAAGAATCAAAGCAGCGAGTCAGCACTGCACGGCTTGTTATTTTGAGTGGCGGATGTTTACTGTCGGAAGGGTCAAACAGCAGGATCAGATAAAACGGGAGCCCCGCAGATCGCAGCCGGGATTGATCGCGCTGGGAGGGAGCAGCCGCGGAGATAAGCGGGACCCGGGGTCAGGGCCGCCAGCCCTCCGCAAACAGCCCGTGCCGAGCGGCGGCCCCGCGGAGCCGGCCTTGGCCCGGGGTCCCCCGACCGCGCCGGGGCCGCGCTCGCCGGTTCGGGGGGCTCGAGGGAGGGCGGCACATCCACCTGGGCCAGGCGGCTTTGGGACGCCGTGCGCCGGGGAGCGCCGTGTCCACTCGCCCCAAAACCACCCCCAAAAAAAAAACCCCAAAACACCCCAAAAAAACCGCAAAACCATCGAGAGCTCTCCGGCTTCGAGCTTCCCGCGGGAACGGCGGCAGCACCCCGCCCCCGC
>VXBU01005925.1:0-49324 GCA_013400315.1 Bombycilla garrulus
GCTGGCGGTGCCCCGGCTGCCCTCCGGCCCTGCGGGCAGCGCCGCTCGCCCGGCGGAGACGGTGCGGGAGCGGCCGGGCGGGGCTCTGGTCGCCTCGCTGCGTGTGCGGGAGGGTCTGCACAGCCCCGGAGCTGGTTCTCGTCCCCCTGACGGCGGCTTGGCAGCCGGGATGGCAGAATTAATTTCCTGTCTCTCGGGCCGTTATTTCTGCGTGGTGTGCTCCTTGTGTACGTGGGAACTCGCGTTCGCGCTGTTTGAATAGGTCACGTTTTATGCTTTGATTTTTGTCAGGGTTTGCCGAAACAGGAAAGGTGAAAGAGGTGAAATAATTTATTCTCATTTCTGCAGAATTGTTTAAAGAAAACCTTTCTTAGGAAGTACCATCGTCATTCTCGTATAAAACTTTTGGCATCCCAGGATGCCCATTATGAACTGAAGTAAGAAAACAATAGGATAGAGTTTGAGAAATAAACATTATTGCGATGTTTAGTTATCTTTTTGGGCAAGGATCCCTGTTAGAAGTTCAGAACGTGGGTAGAAGCTTCTCTGCCTCCTGAGGAGCCTTTGGTGTGTAGCTAAAAATTCTGCACAAGAACTGCCAAAGCATTCTTGTATGCTTGGCTTAACATTTACCCTGATCCCAAGTATTTATCATCACTGTGGACCATTTGATGGTGGTGACGTTTGTAGGTATTGCCATGTTTTTTTAAAGAATGTTTTTAAGTATGGGTTCAAGTGTAAACTTTGTAATGGCGAAAAACTCCAATAAATCGTGATTTGTGTTGATAATCCAACATGCAGTTCTTTTTGCTTTTCATGACTAGAACTTTTGTAAACTCTGCTACTGGTGTTCTCCAAGAGTGAAATGTGTGCTTACAAGGATGCACTCTTGCACTGGAAGATGCCCCAGTGCTCATAAAGTCATATAAACTTTATAAACATATAAGCTGTCATAGTTTAGAAATTTTCACAACAGAGAGCAGAACCAGTATTGTGTGACTGAGGCATCAATCATGTTATGCAAATATTGACAAACTGAAAATTCTGCAGGTAGCTCTGTTATTTAAATATCTATTGCATCCTAGAGTCACATATAGAAAGAGAAATCTGATCACTCTGTAAGAAGTAACACAAAATTATTGAAAAGGAAGTTCTGCAACCTACAAACAATTATGCAAATGCTGTTGGCTCTTAAAACTAATTGGGTTTTGAATTCTGCATATATTCACCGATCTTCGTTACTGAGTCTGTACCATATTGGGATACCAGAATACTAGCATTTTCTTCCTGGGATGCCTTTTTTCGGTTGGATTTTTTTNTTTTGGTTCTGTTTTGGGTTACATTTTCTTGTCCTTTTCACTGTCTCTGAGTGAGAGTCCACACAATGAAGAGAAACTGAGGAGTTACTTCCAGATGAACTGCTACAGTGTAGTGAACACAGTAAGCAAGAAAAGGGGCAGTGGAAAGACTTGTGGTTCTCTAGCCTTGAGTATGTCCAACACTGTTTTGGAAATGGAAAATTTTAGACAATTACTTTAGTTGTCTGCAGACAACTAACTGTATTTGTGGAACAGCTGTGTAGCAGCAGCACTTCACGTTTAAATGTATCTTTCTTTTAAGCTAACGGTTTTACAGAGAATAGTATGAAGCTGTTATTAGCTTGTCATGCTTCAATATATGGGGTCCTGTTTGCTGTGATTTGTATGTTGTGCTTTGTACTGAGCAAAATGTAAATTGTCAAAAGTTTTATCCTGGACAAGAGCAATCCCTTAAGCCACTGTAGTCAGAAATGTCCACTTGTATTATGTGCTGTCTGCCAGCGAAAGGAGCATGACTAGTCTAGCAGCCACATCTGAGGCCATCTCGATTGATTTGAGATGCCTATAAGTGTGGACTCTCACATTAACATCTCTGTTTTTACAGAGAATTGCTTTTTCACATGTGGTGGCATCATACCACAACTTGAAATGTGAGAGTAGCCTTACTCTCATGAAAGACAGGAAGAGTACAAATAAGGTGTTGAACTTTTAAGAAATGTTATAATTATGTCTGTGCTCTCCTCCTTAGATTTTGAAGCAAGTTTTATTCGCCTGATTGACAAAGTGACCAATGGCTCACGGATTGAAATAAACCAAACAGGTGAGATCTGGTTTTCTTCTGCTTCATCTGTTCTGGTCTCCAGGAATTATCAGTTTCTGCAGTAGAATCGAAGTCTTATCTCAATAGAGGTAGGTGTTCAGATAAGATTGACTGAGAAGATCAGAAGTAACAAAGTTGACAAGTTTTGTAATAATTGATCACATGCAAGGTCAGTGCTCCACCATAACTCAGAGAGCTAAGGAAGCTCTATTGTCCAAGAAGTAAAATTAGAATTTTGTTAATTATGCAGGATTTCACAGTGGGCAAAGGTTCCTCTGTACCACAACCGATTTTTGTAGAAGAAAAATAAGATCTACCCTCTGCAGAGGCAAACTTCTTAGCCAGACTGCTACTTATTCATGCTTAGAAAAGGGTTTGATTAGAGTGAAAAGCATCCCATGTGAAAACTTTATCTGGTCTGAGATTTCTTCTTTTTTTTTTTTTTTAAAGGGTTCTAATGATTTTCAGTTGGTAAGTGAAGCAAATGAATTACTGTCAGGTATGCCAAGACCCCAGTGACCTGAGGGACTGATGAAGGTTTAGCTTCTGTGGAGGATAATAATTGCTTGTATCAACATTTTGGGGATTGCTAAGAGTTTTAGGGGGAAGGGAAAAGAGGAAGATGATGTGCAGGACAGACAGACACGTGTTTACCCATTTATTAGCTGCGGACATGTAAATAGTGTGCTAGAAGTGCTATAATCTTCCCTAGTCTTCTCCCTCCAATTTGCCTGCAAACATTGCTGCAAAGTATTTTTATGCTGTTTTAAGGGCCAGTGTTTTTACAGTGCTTTCATTTGGTTTGATGCTCTGGCCTCTTCCCCAGGTACTACCTTGTATTATCAACCTGGTCTTCTGTATGGAGGCTCACTGGAGCATGACTGCAGCCCCAGTCGTGGTATTGGCTACTATTTGGAAAGTCTGCTCTGCTTGGCACCTTTCATGAAGCATCCACTGAAGATTGTCTTGAGGGGAGTAACAAATGATCAAGTAGATCCATCGGTAAGTAATAAAGTTTAAGTATCAGAAAAGGGTATATTTTTCCCCCTAAAATAACAAGATTGGGAAGAAGTGTCTAAAACATGTTGCCTTTTTGTCATCCCTCATGTCCAGAAGTATCCATCAGCAAACTCTCTGAGTCAAACAAGCATCTGCTAAACTAGAGTGTACCACACTCTAAACTTCAGTTAGTATCTGACATTCAGTTCTGTACTGGTTCTGTCTTCTCCCCTGCAATGCAGTGTAAGGCTCTGCCACAGGTTTGGTTCACCTTTTCTCTTAGAATATCAATGGATTATTTCTCTTGCCCCGCATGTATATTTACTGTATCAAGAAGAAAGTGTCTTCAAAACAGGAGTGCAGAAAGTAAGGAATCTTTCTCTTCCGTTGGATTCTGGATACAGTTATACCATTGCTGCTGTCAAGCCTTCTTTCTATCAGAAAGAGAAGTCACATGGTGATTAGGAAATTGCAGTAGCAAAAGTATGTAATAACTCTCTGGTTCATCAGAAACATGCCAGAAGGTGTAGGTCAAATGGCTATGAAATGCTTGCCTTGGTTTCTATTACTGATCTGCAGTCCTTTGTTTTGTACCAGTGCTGTTAAAAAAACACACTGTGGGAGATGTGATCAGAATGCTGCAGTAGTGTTTAGTGCTTATGCTCTTTGTTTATTTTTATACAAAACCTCCAAACATAAACTTTAGCTTGTAGAGAACAGCATTACTCTTTACTTTTTTAATGGTGATTGGACACTGTCTGTTTTCCCCTGAGTAGATAAGGGACACATTTTAATCTGAAAACTTAACCAGTTTAAATGAATACAAATACCTGTGAAGTATAACTGTAGATACTACGTGAGTCCCTGAGTCATGCTAGAATTTATGGCTTTTCAGCTGTGTTTCTCTGGTCATTTAAAATATTCACTCTTTCACCTGTGGCTCTGTGAGATATCCACATGAGTCAAAGGATGATCAAAGTGGATTGCACTATAAGAAAAAAAAGAGGAAGCTTTTTTTTTGCTGCCTTTTCAGTCATTGTGATTAAAAGTACTTATTGTAACTGGTAACTAGTAAGAATCAAAGAAGTCCTTTTTTGTTGACTATTTATAAACACAATGGAGAAATTCTTGCATAATCTGGAGGAGTAGTCCAATGTTCATATTTTTTTCAAGTGAAGTTGTACACTCATCTAAGCAATGGAGTCTTGATTCTGGAAATTATCTCCATTTGGGAATCAGTCACATGGGCCTGAGATTAAACTATTTTAGTTCAAATGGGTGCAAGAATTAAGGTCACTTTGTGCTTGAAGGGTGCTTGCACTTGACAAAACTCAGATGAGTGGGTTGGCATACATCAGCTGACTCCAAGCTCTGGACACTAAATGTGAATCAAATGCAGGTAAAGAGTAGTTCATTGTGCTGTAGTAGCAACTAGTTGTTAGTTGTTAGTGACAACAACTTCACTTACTGAAGCTGTTGGTAACAACATAAGTTACTGTGACTTAGCTCATACTTATTAACTTTTTAAGTGATTGTAACAGCCATACCTAAAATGGGTTTAAACCTGTTTTATGTCTGTTTAACTTGCCTGAATAAACATTAATCATGGTGCACATCAATAAGGTACTTTAAGGACTTCTACAAGTTTTTTTGTATAACATATGACTCTGCTGGTTTCTGAGACTAAAAGCACAAATTTAGGTGCTACCCTAATTGATTTGTATGCTTAAGTAAATGGAAACTTGGTATTAAATTGATTTTGGTTTTTATTTTTCACTAGACAGAGGGTGTTTATACACTCAGTGAACAATTACTACCTATGCTTGCCCAAAAAGAGGTGCTTAAATTTGTTTATCCATCTGTATGCTTTCTGCTTTCCAAGGAGAAGGTGAAAAGGCAAACCAATGTGACTACAGTGTGGGAGTTTAGGTGTTTTCCCTGCTGGTCTTCATTTAACAACCTGTCTATTTCAACTTTGTGGGCTGCATTGGATTTGCATAGCTGGGTTTTGTGAGCTGGGATGCTACAGAGGTGGCTTCTGTAAGAAGCTGACAGAAGTTTCCCCTTTATCCAACAGAGACTGTGTCAGCTGGCTTCAAGACAGACCCACTGCTGGCCAAGTCTGAGCCCATCAGTGATGGTGGTAGCACTGGTGGGGTAACAGCTTTAAGGAGGAAGAGTGGGGGGGTGGAACTGTGGAATAACCTGGAGCTGGAGAGAAGAGTGAGAATATGTGAGAGAAACAGTCCTGCAGACAGCAGGGTTAGTGAAAAATGGGAGGTGTTCCATGTGCTGGAGTGGAGATTCCCATGGATCCCATGATGATGACCATGGTGAGGCATCTGTCCTCCTGCAACCCATAAATGTCAACAGCAGAGCAGATAGCCACCTCCAGCCAGTGCAGGACCCCACGCTGGAGCAGGTGGATGCCTGAATGTGGCTGTGAACCGATGGGAAGCTTGCGCTGGAGCAGGGTCCTGGCAGGACCTGCAGGCCTGTGGAGAGAGAGGGGCCCATGCTGGAGCAGGTTTGCTGGCAGGACTTGTGAACTCATGGGGAACCCACACTGGAGCAGTGTATGAAGAACTGTAGTCAGTGGGAGGCATCTATGAGGCAAGTAGCACAAATACTTGTGCAACCAGAGGAGTGTGACCTTTCTCTCATGGTGGCAGTGAACAGGTAGGCTGACCCACTGGGCTTTGTGAAATCCACTTTCAGTACTGAGATCTTGGCTTTTACACAGCCTCAGATGTATTTGTGGGATGTGATTGCTATGTGGTTTGAGGTTGCTGTTTGTCAGAGATATCCTTGTCAGGTGCATGCAAGGGAATATTGTGGCTCTCCTGCTGTGAGGAGAGTAGAAGAGATCCAGGTGAGAGGAAGAGTTTCAAAAGGACATCTTGTAAAAGGAAAGACTGTAGCTGAGTTCAGTGGGGCACAGGTCAGTCTGCGTTCCTGGAGTATAAGAACGTGTGTTTACTTTGGTGTTTGTTTACTTACGTTAATAGCCCTCCGATAGGGTACAATGGAAAGCTCTTTGACGGCTGGCATCAGTCCTAAAGAGTACTGTGGCCACTGAACCTGCACTTGTTCCAAGTGGGACTATGGTGACATTATTAATAACATTATACGTATTGTTTGGTATATTATTAGACACTGGAGAAAATCAGTCTGAGAAGCTGTGGATGCCACAACCCTGGCAGTGTTCAAAGCCAGCTTGGCTGGGGACCTGGTCTAGTGGGGGTTGTCCCTGCCCATGGCAGGTGGGACTGTATAGACTTTGAGGTGCCTTCCAACCCCAAGACACTCTATAGACGTTCTGTAATAACACTGCACAGTATTATTTCAGTGTGAGTGATACATCCTAAATGGGTGAAAGGAATGCTACTTTGCTCTCACTTGTCAGGAAAAGATAAGCCTTTGAAATACCTGTCTGGACTGATCATTGGTAGCCGATACTTGCATTATGTTTTCCTGTGCAGTCACTAGTGAGATCTGAGTAGCTTGTGGGACCAACCATATGGGACTGGGTTGAGGCAGTTTAAAGTTTCTCTGTATGGTGATTATGTATGTGGGGCATGTCCTTTATAAAGTGCCTTTTTGAAGGGAATGGAGGTGGCAAGCAAATGATGGCTAATATTTTCCTTTCCTTCCCCATATATTGTTATTCTGACATTTAGATACAGCTGCAGTAATCTATTTTAGAGTAACCGTTCTTGATGATTGTGTTTCTTTGATGTTTGTGTTTCCAGATGTTGAAGGTTTTTTACAACTGTGCCATGGGGTTTGGAGTTCAAATTATCATCTTGCTGACATGAGACTAGCATATGAAATTTTAGCTTAGTAATCTTCAGTCTTAATTGGAATTCAGCAGTTGTCTGTAGAAAACAAGAAGTTTTTCCTACTGAGTTTTCTTTCCATGTTTCTTTTTTCCTTGTTAAACTCTGTTTTTTTCTCTTCCCCGTTCTCCCAGTCTAGGCCCTTTTTCATGAGCCATAACACTGTATGTATGGTAGGGCTCAATGATCTGTGGAGTGCTAATGGATATGCAGGCCAGCTTGTTTTCCCTTTCTTAGGTAGCCATGTGCGGCAGGTTCTCTATCGTGGTCTTTGGTTTGTTAGTTTTGGTTTTTTTTAATATCTTTGCACTGGATAAGGGATTCTTAAAGTTACTTATCCACCTTTTTTCTTAGCTTTTGGAGATTACTTTAAAGGGAAGTGATTTGCATTTACACATCTTTGTGAATAAGCAATATCTGTGGGACTTAGAATGTTGTAATTTGTGGTGAGGTATACCATCAGTTGTATGATACATACATATATCTGCTTTGATGCAACTTGGTGTTATATTATCTGTTCTGGAAATGGAATAACTGCCCTCCAAGGGGAGCTAAGGGATGGGGTTTATGGCTGAGAATAGGCAAAAGGCTAGGAAAAATGGGGTTACAACTCAGTTCAGCTGCTGTTTTGTGATTTTCAGTGAACTGCTTCACATCCTACCCAACTCCCCATTTGTCTGTGAGACAGAACAGCCTCCTGCCTATTTCCTATTTCCATATTTCTTCAAGTACTGTTGATTGCCTTCTCTATTTAGGCAGCCTAATTGGAAGAGTGAGTTTTATTATTTGTCTGTCTGGTAACTATAAGTATTATGCCTGGAATTTTTCTGATGTTTCTGAAAACTATGACAAGCCTTGAAGTTCTTTGAGTTCTTAACCTACACAGTAAAGCTTTTCTTTTTTGCTGGTACACTTTGTTTCATGAGGAGGAGGAAGAAACATTGTGTAATTTTAATTTGAACCAGATCAGCTAGTTGAAACTCCTGCCAGTGGTATTCACGTGCTTGTGCACAGGCATGTTAGTAAAGGCTTTGCTCCAAAAGTCAAATTTGTATAGTTAATGAATACTACTGAAGGTCCAAAGCAACGTAGCCTTGCTGTAAAAAAAAAAAACAACAAAACAAAAACATAAACTTTGTAAGTCAAAACAAATTAGACATTGGCTTACAGGTTTGTTTCTTTTTTTAATGAACACATTCAAATACTGATACTAAAAACAACACCAAATACCTCTATGTAAGAAAGGAAATATGTTGTCCAGCAGGATTTGAAAATGAGAGCTATAACATACACTCATAGCTCCTCAGGTACCCACTAACAGAATGTTCACAGATTTCTAGGTGAGGTATGTGCTGCTGTTTTGTTAGTGGCTTGAACTCTCTTCAGAGAAAATAAAATTTTCTCAGCAGAGAAAATAAAATTCAAGAATTGTGAATTTTGGCTGAAGGCATGGGAAAGAGGATGCTTTTTATCTGCTTCCTCAAATGCTGTCTACCTCATGACTGTTTCCTTCGTCTGTGTGTATTTTCTCTTTGATTGTGCTCTCCTGATCCTGTCTGTCCACAGCTGTTTGTCTTGGGTAACTCCCTGTGCTGTTGCACTGCTAAATAATTTTTATCACTTTTGGCAATACTACTGAAGTTTCAGAAGGCTAAAGAAGAGGGCAGTCACTGTAGTTTTAGGAATTAGGAAGGGCAATGGCAAGGATAGTTCTGTTCAGACTTAGACCTGTTGAGCACCTGGCTTAAAAGGGAGTACGGTGATGATATGTTGCCCACTTCAGATTCTTTTAGGTGCTTCAATAGAAGTTACCTGTAAGCTTCTCTTTCTTAGAAACAGGTAAGAAGAAGTTGTTGATAGAGGAATGATCTTTCTGCCGAATCAAGGGCCTGCTCTTGCAGTGATGATTGAAAAAAATGCAGTGGTTTTTGCATTAATTTGTTTAGCTATAGGAATTTTTTAGTAATGACAGAAGAATATTATTTTCTCAATAACAGAGAAATATTCAGAGAAATGTTTCACTATTCAGAGAAACTAGGAAACTTTTTTTACATAATGGCATTCAAAATCAGGCTGAGGAATGAAGCCAGGATAGGAAATTCTATCTGCCAATGGTTTGTTCTAGGAAATTTTTTTTTAGTAATGATGTACTGTGGTAGTCTAACTAGATGAAGCTCTCTGTGCTGCATTCCCATGTCTTCCCATAAAATACCTTCTATGAGGAAGAGTTATCTCTGTTAGTCACCTCACAATTTAGTGATTTTTTTAAATTGCTGAGTAACCTAACTTCCAATAGAGAGTCTTTTTTTAAAATTCTGTGTTACATAGGTGGATGTCCTTAAGGCAACAGCTCTACCCCTTCTGAAGAAGTTTGGAGTTGATGGTGAAAGTCTGGAAATCAAGGTAAGAGAGTTTGTTCCTTTCTTTTCAAGCATGTGTTGAAATTATGCTCCTGCAGTACTTCACAGGACTACTGTGCTTGTGCTTCACAGAGCCATATGCTTGCTGTGGCTTTCTGTCTAACAGGTAATTAGCCACATGGTGATAGAGAGGGTAAGGAGAAAGCAGTGACTTTTCTTAGTCTCCAAAGAAGACTGAGAAACCTTTTTGCTTTTGTTGCTTTTCAGTTCATTTACTATTTTTTTTATTTCTACTTCATTCTGCCCCGTGCTTGCGGCTAGGGAGTAAAAATGGAATCTTTAACCTTTTTCACCTGTAGGAGAGCTGGATCTGTATTTGGGTAAATTAAAGGTTTGCTTCCAGTTTGGAAAATAGAAGAAAGAAGCAGTTCTTGAAGACTACAGTCAATCTTCAGAGGCCCAGTAAATCTGGATATAAAACAATGTTCAGGTTTCTTTTAGGTTTGAGAAATGTGTGAAGGGTCCGGCTGCACTGCTGGGGCCTTCTGGTGCCTTGCTCTGCAATGCCTCACCCCTCACCCCCACCCTGCCCACAGCCCAAGTGCCCATGTCACTGTCCTGGCGTGTCAGCCTCTACTCCTGTGACCTTGCAGCAGAGCTGGCCTTCAGCTTGCCACAGCCCTGCCCTGTCTGGCTGTGGGCCTCCTCAGTCAGACCCACTCACTGGCCCATGGCCCAGCTCCATCCTTGGCTTGGAATGGTGTGACTGGGTCTATGCTAGACAGACCTGTTAGTGGGAATGAGTTCATTCTAGTTCCTCACAAACAGAGTATTCTGAGTTGGAAGGGACTTGCAAGGATCATCAAGTCCAACTCTGATGTGAGTGGTCCATATGGGGATCAAAGCCACAACCTTGGCACTATCCGCATGCTCTATCAGCTGAGCTCAAATCAAATAGTTCTAGTCTCCTCAGCAGCAAGGTGCAGATCTGCTACTAGAGACAAGTCTTAAGCCAAGGTTGTTTTGGTAAAGATGTTTTTGTTTGGTTTTGCATGGTTTCCTATTGAGAAGCTATGCCTTACTTTACTTGGCAGGAACAAAGAAATCAATGCCTAATTTTGGTTTTGATGCAAAATCCATTTCTGCTTTTAGGATGTAGTTTTCTTGCCTGTGTTTGCATAATGCCCCTACTTAAAACATTTTATTTTATATGAAATAAAAGTGTAATTTTGGGGTGTGTAGGTATAGTATACTCTTTGTACTATTTACTAACCTGCTTTTTCCTCCATTATTCATTCTAGATCATCCGAAGAGGAATGCCTCCCAAAGGGGGTGGAGAGATACTGTTTGCTTGCCCAGTGAGGAAAGTCTTGCAGCCTGTTCAGTTCACAGATCCTGGAAAAATCAAGCGCATCAGAGGAACTGCGTATCCTTTTTGTCTTCTGTCTGTTTTTCTACTTCTAAATGAGTTTGCTTTTAAAAAAAGTCCCCTAACTTGGAAGTCAAAGAGGTGCATCCACATTTCAGAGCATGTATCTGGGTAACACAGGCAAACATTACACAGAAGGGTCATACAACTAGATTTCAGGACTGTGTCTCAAAACTTCTGTCTTCAAAACATTGCTGTTCAAAAAGCGTCTGTAAGCAAGTGAATAAAACTATTAAAAACCATTCAAAATCTTTTCAATAGCAAGAAAAAGTTAAAATACATTCACATAATGTCGGAGCAACTAAAAGAAATCTTTGTGTGTAAATTCAGTAGTAACCAGTGAAGTTTAGTGCATTAAATAGGTGACATCTTGGCAGTTACTAGTTTAGCAGAAGTTTGATGGGAGCTTAAATCTTAGTTCAGTTCACACCTTGCAGCACACACTGATCTTTTTGGTGTGTTTTGAAATAAAGTTCTTTGGCTTTTCACCTTTGGTAATACCATTGCAGGTAGAAGTGGAGGAAGTTTTATTCCACATGGAGATAACAACACAAAATACTGTTGTGAACACCTTATTTTTTCAAGCAGCTGCAAATCTAGTTAATGTTTTGGATTTGTTTTTTGGATAGTTTTTTTTTTTTTGGTTGGGTTTTTTTTCCCTCTTGTGGCCTTTGTATGGTATCTGTCATGAATCTGTTGTAATTGTAGGAAGAAGATAGAAATCCTTTACATGAAACTGTCTTAAGCACTGGCCAACATGTAGTTTAATTTGTGTTTGACAGTCCCAAACATGATTTGTCACTGGTTGCTCAAAAGAAAAACAGGAATGAGGCCACATTTTCTGCCAGAAGTATAGATTTGCAGCCTGTTTATTCTTTTACTTTATGGCATACCGTCACAACTGTGTGTGAGAACTGGAGGTTTTGACTACTTTGTTCAATTGCAGCATTTAGATAAGTGCTGTAGCGCCAAGCAAGAGCAGTTTTACTGGATGCATGTGCTGTAGAGCAGAAAGGCTAGAACAAAAGCTCATTGTGCTTTTGGTGATAGTTGCTGTAGTGTATTGATGGAGAAAGTACAGAGAATGGAGGCATAAGAAAATAACTAAGTAGTTCTATATGTTTCTGTGCAGAGGAGGAAGCAATGATCATGACTTTACTGCTGTTGTTTTAAATTGCGATTAATATGCAGCATCATTCTGGACCACTTTGACTGGTTTTGATTGATGGATCTGATTGAATTCTGAACTTCTTTGTTGCTGTAGGCTTCCCTGGGCCTTTTCTCAGGGGTATAGGTTTGCTTTCAAGCCTATTGAGAGACAGTCTCATTAAGTGGTTCTTCAAGGCAATAGAAAATAAAACATCTGGAAGGATAAATCCTTATGTCTTTTTTAGGTGCACTGTTGTTCCTCCAAGATTCACCTAAGTAGATCTTCCTCACAGCTGTGTAGATCATATTACAGCAACCTTTTATATAGTCCAAAATACTGAGTGCATCAACTGTGCAGAACAACCAGTTTTCTGATTATTTTTAATGATTTTGCCCTAAGATCTTAAAGTTTTTGGTTTGTCTATTCTGCAAGAGATGCTGTACAAATTTGTAGAAAAGGAAATTCGTCCCTGCCTGCTGGGAGTTTCAAGTGTATTTCTCTGCATTGGTCTGGGAATGTATGCACAGATGGGTGGTTAAATGCGTAGAGTGTGAGTCTGCATTATAGTTGGGCTGGAATTTAAAGCATAATGTATTTTGTACCTTTGAAGATCTGTTGGGAGTTTCTGAAACAGCACCTGAGTACAAGAGCAGAAAAGGCATCTCTTATGTACTGTGAGGAGGTGGGTTGGGGTGGGTCGGAAGGTGGTAGGTTCTTCTTTCCTAGAACCTTCAGATGCTGAGTGACTAGGGAACAGTGAATTTGATAGCCTCAGAACACTGCAAAATAGCTGAAGAAGCAAAGATACTTTTCTTAGAGCCTTTTAAATTTTTTTTGTTGGAACATTTGTCTTTAATATCTTATTCATCTTCCCGCTTTCTCCCTGACAGAAACAGAAAGGCAGATTATTTTGCTGCTAATTCACAGAAACTTCACAAACACAGGAACAGAGCACATGGGACTGCCTCCATTATAAGAAAGTACAAGATGACAGAACAGCAATTTATATTTGATGAAGGGGATTTTCAAGATAGATGTTTACTGAGTTGTAATCTATTCTTCAGCACATGTTCTGTATACTTCACTTCAAGGTATATCAGTGAAAATACTGTGGAAAGCACTTACAAGCATATGGTTCTCTAGGTACAGGAATATGGAGAAAACCCTACAAACAGATGTATAAAACACATGTTTTCTGAAATAATGCACTGGGGCCTCTTTACTTTTCTTAGTCTTTGCTTTCAGTTTTTCTTGTGACCACACATGGATTTCTTAGCTCAGAAATGTAGGTACTCTGTCCGAGTGTCACCACAGATGGCAAACAGAATGGTGGAATCTGCAAGGGGCATCCTGAATAAATTCCTCCCAGACATCTATATCTACACAGATCATATGAAGGGTGTCAGCTCTGGAAAGTGAGTATTCAGAATTTACAGGAAACAGATATGTAATTCTGCATTTGTTCATCTGCTAGGGTGTCCTGATCTAATTTTACTGAGTTTTAGATCTTCTATTTTGTTGATTTGAAATAAATATTTCTCACAAACAAATAAAGGATGATTCGCTAGATACATTTGTTTTACTTACATAACAGGGATAGAATGTGTTCTTAAACAAGGAATGCAGTGCATCATTACTGCCACTAAAGGCAATTTGACCTCATTTTTGAATCCGTTGCTTTGAAGAGAGATTAAGATCAAAGGTGTCATGGTATGTTCGGGAAACCCAGATTCAAAATTGACTATACACCTTCTGGTGGAAATGGTAATATTAGGGATGGGACTGAGGTGTTTTAAGGAAGTGTTAAAGCAGTATAGGTTGTCTTCTGCTGAATGGCTGAAGGAGTGTCCTCTCACTAGAGAGGACTGGAAAATTAATTTATCGTGCTTTCAACAATTTTGTTTGCCAGCAGAACACAGAAGTGGTGGATGCAATTCAGACAATTTTGCTGGTATCTGTCATCTCTGTTGTGTTCCTGTCACTCTTTTTTGAGGTTGAAAGATTCTGGATAACTCATTTGTTTGTCTTCTGTCTATATGCTCAAATGCAGGCATGCATGTTTTCTTTCACCGTTTCTGCTTTTTGAAATATTTCCTTAAAATTTGTTAGATTCAGAAGTTATGAACCTAGAAATTATTGAATAATTTTTTGTATTTTTTTGCCTTATCCAGTCGTTCATTATATTTTATCTGCCAGGTTTGTAACTTTAATGGCTCCAGACTGTTTACAGGATCAGAATTGCAAAAATTTTTCTGGGAGCAGTGTGATTTTGGGGTCTCAATTTTGTTTCTCATTTGTTTATGAAATTTAAAAAGTCAAATTAATTGAGGCAGCAACATTATTTTTACTACATGTAGCTCATGCAGAGGGATAAATAGCATGGGAAGAGGAACTGAATCCCTTTCAGCGTAGCTGGCTGGGTTTCTGATGCCACTGTGTTGTGACATTCATCTTAAATATGAATCCAGTATGATAGCAATATTCTTGCTAATTAATCTTGCTAAATATTGTGGCTTGCAGGAAAAAGAGCTGAAGCCTTAAAGAAGGGTAATTTTGGTTTTGAATGTCACAGAGAAGAAACACCAGATACTTTTGAAATATTTACCAAACAAAATTAAAAAAATGTGAAAGGTACCTTTCTCTTTCAAAAAACAAACAAACAAACAAAAAACCACCCAAATATTTCTGAGGTTTTTATGGATTTTTATTTTCATTTTTATTTTTCCTGTTTAAAGAGTTTGGCCCAGGAAAATCCAGCATAGAGGGTTTTGTGGCAAGTGATATTAGGTTTGACTTTTAAATACTGTTACTTTTCTTTTTCCAGTATCAATCTATTATATCAAACAGGACATTTGTCATCCTATAGGAGAAGCTGTTTATGACTTGAAGTTCTTGGCTCATTACTCCAATTTTGTCCTTAAATCAAATGCACTTTTTCCCTTTCTTTCAGATCACCAGGTTTTGGCATGTGCCTTACTGCAGAAACCATCAATGGCACTATTCTCAGTGCTGAGCTAGCCTCAAATCCTCAGGGCCAGGGAGCAGCTCTGCTTCCTGAAGAACTGGGACAGAATTGTGCTAAGCTGCTGCTTGAGGAGGTCTACAGAGTAAGTGGCCAATATGTTTTGTATATGTGTGTATAAATGTAAGGGACAGAGGTGATAAAGTATGTAAAGGGATAGGTGGTTTGGTGGCACCTCAGACAGGCTCAGATCCAAGCAGAGAAATTCTCTGATGCTGCCAGTATCTTTTTCAACAGTTAAAGAGTAGTTTTGCATGGTTCCTTTAACAGTGTAATGACTTACTGGGGCATGTTATTTCCAATGTCTGGTATGTGTTATTATGAATCATAGGAGTGGCAAATTCTTCGGTTGCTTTCTGTCTGCAACAGAATTCAGCTAGCTTCACATGGGCTGTTACTTCTTTAAATAATATAGATGGGTAATATAGTCAGTGCTTCTAAACTAGTGGTTGGAATGGGACATTATGAGTGGAAGAACATGGGAGAGAGCCGAAGGGTAAAAAACCTGGCAAAGGCTTCATGTTGACCACTCTGTGATGATGATGACAAGAGTCAAATGTGCTGAGAATTGTTAGTTGTATGAAGAATTGTCTTAATGGGTTGTTGGAAGGGATCCAGGATGGTGTTTACTTAGGAATCCTAACTGCATCACAGTTTTCTTCAGCATAGATTTTTTTCTTTATTAATATGATTTTCATTTGTGGCAAGAATTTCAGTGGATGAGCAGCTTTCAGTGATACAAATTATTTGGCAAATAGCATCCTTATCAGTTTCCCATTTAATAAAGAACCTTCCAGCTGCTTTGATTTGTATCTCCACAAATGTTTAAGTAACTATATTGTAGTATTGATAAAACACTTTTGGCCTTTAGGAGGCAGTCATCTATAAATTTTGCTCATTATTTAAAACAACAAGTAGTTACTCTGAATTGTAATAACCTGTGTGACTTCACAAAGTATTAAAACTGCCATTATTGACATTGTGTTTTAGGGAATGTAGTTAAATATGAAAAAGCCCCTCAACCTCATAAATCACATCCATACCTGTGTTAGATTTTTCACCTGTGCCCCCATATTATTTTTCCTTTTCCCTATTGGAAATCTTTCATCTGTTTGAATTACCAGTTGGCCAGTTTTTCTAGTCTTGCATTAATATTTTGTCTTTGCTTTTTCAGTATATAGCCCATGTTGCTAAAGGACTTTTCTAGCCCAGTTTTCTTGTCTCACAGAAGTGACACCACCAAATTGTTCTTCCTGGGTTGCTGGGTACAATCTAGATTCCTTGTATTTGAAAGTCCAGCATGTGTGGAGAATGTAGTCACAACTAGTGACTGAAACATCTGTCTGTTTCTGCAATTATGTTGTGTCATGTAGTTATTTTTATTTGGTGTGAACTGTAAAAATATTTTGGTATATTTGTTTGTGTAAATATCTTGGAAAACATCTTTAGGTTGTCAGACATCCAGACACATCAAAAATCCAGTTTCCACATACTTCTATCAGCAACAATAGGTAATTTTTTTCCCTTTGGAAACCATTCAGCACTTGACAGATTAAAACTAGTGAGGAAATTTGTCCAGATACTATGTTTTGCACAGTGAGATGTCAGAGAACTTAATGAAATGAAGAGGGCTGGAAAGGCCTAAAGCAAGTAACTTTCTGCTGTAGTGTATGGCAGCCATTTGAATATGATGAGTCAAATTCTGCAAAAGATAGTGAGGATCTTAAGACAACAGAAAAAAAAGTTTGAGGAGGAAGCAGGGTCAGACAAGTCTTTGAATCATAAAGTAACAGGCTTTCAGGTTTCAGTGTCTTTGAAGATCAGATTCTGAGCGAGTGAGGTTGTTAGTTGTGGCTTGCTTTGGTATTGCTAATGCTTTGGAAGACTCCTTTATGTGTGAGTGACTTCCGTCCAAGAGTGACCAAAAAATGCTGAGCAATGTACTATTTGTCTTTCACTATAGCAGCTCACTGTGGAAAAGTTCTAGTTTGCTAGCATTTTTAGCTGTTGGGCTACTTTTTCACTGCAGTGCTTAGAC
Source organism: Bombycilla garrulus (assembly GCA_013400315.1). Lineage (NCBI taxonomy): Eukaryota > Metazoa > Chordata > Aves > Passeriformes > Bombycillidae > Bombycilla > Bombycilla garrulus. The sequence goes on from VXBU01005925.1 coordinate 16,977, forward strand.
ATTATTTAGTGAATTCCCCTCTCCCTCCATCATGGGTGATATAATGGGTTTTGTTTTGTAGTTTTCAGAATACATACTTGAATTTATGTATGACACATGTGGTCCTACAGTGCTTGCCAGAATCTTTAAAGATAATATTTCTTTGTGATTTTCTTTCCTTTGTATTTTTTGTTAGGTGAGTTTGATTTAGTGTTGAGCCCAGAGAGGATGTAAAAACATGTTGCAAAGTGCACAGTGTTTGTGTAAGTTTAATATACTACTTTTTATGTTTTTTTGCGTAGGTAAGTTTTTTTTAGTGAAACTAAAGATCTGAAATGGCAAGAATAGATTGCTCTGAATGGGCAGTCTTTAAGTCCCGCTTCTTTTTATACCATGTACTTGATGAATACAGGCCTCAAGGGAGAATTTCTTTTCCTGCTTTTAGATCTTCTCTTCATGAGATTCTTTCACCGTGTGTGTCTTTGCTGGTGAATTCTGTGCTGTGGGAGCCAGGGAGGGTTGACCAGATTCAGGGAACCCTGAGAGCACTGGGAACAGTTCTCTGTAAAAGGGCTTTAGGTGTCGGGATCAACCACAAATCTGCTGGAGTTGGAGTTACTGTTGAAAAGGATCCAGGGACATTTTGTAAACTTTACCACCTAGGAAATCTAAGGATTTGAGTCTTGCTAAATGCCCTTTTACTAAGCCTTCAAAAAGGTACTAAATATGTTGCATGATTCTTGGAATCAGCAGAGCATTTTTTTAATGCACATTTGTTGATGGAAAGATGTCAGAGCTAGTTGACTAATACGTGGCACAGCGCCTTAATTGCAGCAGCTCTGCGAGGGGGGGCAGTGGAGTGACTGACTATCATTGTCAATACAAATCCATATGCAGTTCTTTCTGAAGCTTAATTGTAGAAGGCCACTAAGGATTTTAACTCTTGTCTTTGAAAGACATTGTTTGTGATGCTTTATGTAAAGAGTAATTGGCAGAATGGAAAGGCCTGTAAGAACTGAAAAAGGATTTAGTTTTTATATTCTTGGTAATCATGAAAAATAGGGGAGTACGTGTACCTATTTAAGGCTGAATTCTATACTGAAGAAAGGCTGAGTTGCTAGGGGACCTTGAAGGGCAGGAGGGCTAAAGCTGTATGTTTTATTGAACTAGATATAAAATTAGTGAAGGATTTCATTGGGCGCTTAATTTTTAAGGTGGTCTTACCTCAGTGTGGTAAGGCTTTGCTTCATTCTTCTGGGAAAAAGCCCAAATTCCAAAAACCAAAATACAAGCCCCCTGAAGTAATTAGTTTCCCTTTGCGTAACAAATTATGGAGTCCTACAAGTGTGTACCATACAGGTAAGGGAGGAAATTGTGTGTATGCCAAAATATAACTAACACTTAACCAAAGCTGGGCTCAAGCTCAGAAGAATAAACTTTTTTGAAACACCATTATCCAATACACAGAGTTGTGATATTTGTATGTACAAGTCAGTTGTAGTATTTGTATTGTATTTAAAAATGGATGGGATTTTAAGTGATCTGTGTCTCATTGTCACAACTAGATGGATCTGGCTCTGTAGTCAGTTGACCCACCACATGACTCATGGAATGACATCAGCCCATGGTGAGATGCTCTGCCCAGGGGGAGGAGCCAAGAATTCCCACCTGGATATAATCTGGGTATTTGGGCAGAACAGGCACCTGCCTTCTACTGGATTCCCAGAGGAGCAGCCTTCTCTCCCACTGGATTCCCAGAGGAAGGACCAGACCCTTCAACATCACCACTGGACCATTGGAGGAAAACTCCGCCCTTCTACAGGATCTCTGCTTCAGCAGAACCATCTGTCACTCCAGGAGGACAACTGGAGCCACCATTCAAACTGGACTGCTACCAACACCCTGACTGACAGGGTGTCAGGTTGTATTCTAACTGTCAGCTTTTGTTTTTGTAATACTGCATCTTGTTCTAATTTTCCTATTAGGTTATAGTTTGTTGGTTTTTGTTTTACTTTATTTTGTTTATACATATTAAAGAACTGTTATTCCTATCCTCATATCTTTGTCTGAGAGCCCCTTTAGTTTTTAGAAATTATAATAATTGGAGGGAGGGGGTTTACATTTTCTATTCCAAGAGAAGCTCCTGCCTTCCTTGACAGGCACCTGTCTTTCAAAACCAAGACATCAGTGTAAACAGTAATGGAGAAACTGCCACAGACTGAATTAATACAGCCTAGAAGCTGCAGTCTACATTGGTAATGAGTGCCAGCTATTTTGGAACAAATATACCTTGGCTCTGACTTTGCCTACCCCGTTTCTTTTGGGAGGGTTGCTTTTAATTTTTGAGTCTTGAGTCAAAAGTGGCAGGTGGATTGGTAGAAAAAACTTGGCCTCCTTCACTTTTCAGAAGTTGCTGTTCAGTCATTAGATTACAAGCAATCACTTAATGTCACTCTCTGGGAACTGCCTATGTAGTTATGGTGTTGCAAATGAGTGGTTTGAGATCACTTAAATCACTGGCAGAAGTATCATCAAAAGCAAGTTTTTGTATAAATTTTTGGATGTGCAGCCAAGTTTGATGGCAAAGTTCGCTGTTGCTTATTACACAGATGAAGCACACAAAGAAAAATTGTATTAGAATGAGTTGGCAATGATTGATGCAGAGAACAGGAATGCAAAATATAGCCTACGACTTGATCAACAGTTTGTTTAAAGAATGTAGCTGCATTTAATAATTGACTGCTGGAATGCTGAAACAAATACTTCTGTAAAGTGGATGGGCACCAGTGCATGTAGTATGGGGAACATGCAAGATGAGCTAGAGACCTGCATGCAGTCACAGGTCTTTAATCTTACTGTGGTGACAGAGACATGGTGGGATAGTTCATGTGACTGGAATGTTGGCAGAAAGGGCTACACCCTGTTCCGGAGAGGCAGACCAGGAAGGCAGGGTGGCAGAATTGCCCTCTGTGTAAGGCAAGACCTGGAATGTATTGAGCTCTGTCTTGGTGTGGATGATGAGTTTATAGGTCAGGATAAAAAGGCAGACCAGTAAGGGTGACTCTCTTGTGGGTGTTTGCTGCCTGATCAGGAGGAAGAAGCGAATCCACAGGCAGCATGAAGCAGCCTCAAAGTCACTGGTTCTTCTGGGGACTTTACCTGGAGCATCTCTCTTATGAGGAAAAGCCAAGAGAGCTGCACCTCTTTGGTGTTGAGAGGAGATGACTGAGAGGGGACCTCATCAATATATATGAAGGGAGGGTGCCAGGAAGATGGATCCAGGCTCTTCTTGTTGGTTGCAGGCAGTAGGGCAAGAGACAACAGACAGAAACTGATGCATGGGAAGTTCCACCTGAATGTGAGGAAGATATTTTTACATATCCTTTACAGTGCAGATGATTGCACACTGGAACAGATTGCCCAGAGAGGTTGTGGAGTCTCACTCACTGAGATGTTCAAGAACTGTGTCTTGGTTTTGAAAGACAGGTGCCTGTCAAGGAAGGCAGGAGCTTCTCTTGGAATAGAAAATGTAAACCCCCTCCCTCCAATTATTATAATTTCTAAAAACTAAAGGGGCTCTCAGACAAAGATATGAGGATAGGAATAACAGTTCTTTAATATGTATAAACAAAATAAAGTAAAACAAAAACCAACAAACTACAACTTAATAGGAAAATTAGACCAAGATGCAGTATTACAAAAACAAAAGCTGACAGTTAGAATACAACCTGACACCCTGTCAGTCAGGGTGTTGGTAGCAGTCCAGTTTGAATGGTGGCTCCAGTAGTCCTCCTGGAGTGACAGATGGTTCTGCTGAAGCAGAGATCCTGTAGAAGGGCAGAGTTTTCCTCCAATGGTCCAGTGGTGATGTTGAAGGGTCTGGTCCTTCCTCTGGGAATCCAGTGGGAGAGAAGGCTGCTCCTCTGGGAATCCAGTAGAAGGCAGATGCCTGTTCTGTCCATATGCCCAAATTATATCCAGGTGGGAATTCTTGGCTCCTCCTCCTGGGCAGAGCATCTCACCATGGGCTGATGTCATTCTATGAGTCATGTGGTGGGTCCTTGATTGCGCATTAACCAGGAATGGCTCCCGGAGGGAGTTATCTATGACTCATGGGGCAAGGCATTGATGGCCCATGAACAGGAGATGGTCCGGGGGAGGAGGCAAGGAAAACACTGCCCCTCCTGATTTTAACAGTTCATGAAGATGGTGATAGAATACAGACCTTCTGGAATATTTTTACATTGTAACCTAGGACAAACTGTCTGGATGCAATCCTGTGCCATGTACTCCTGCTTGAGCAGGGAGGTTGGACCAGCTGACCTGCTGTGATGCCTTCCAAGCTTAACTGTTCTATGATGCTGTGGCTAACATTTAAATGATTCAGTATTAAAATTATTCAGTAAGATTTTCTGTAAGCTCAGTAGTCACTTAGTTGAAAAATTAAGAAATGGCAACAATCACACTATGCTTGCTGCAGCGTATTTAAATCAATTCATAAATGCACACGCATAGAGATAAAGATGTATATAAAAGGTTTAAAATTTCCCCTCAAGTTTAGTAAAATATGGTTTTGTAACTGTCAGCAGGTGAAGGGGTTAAGCCTTGAGGGTTGAGTGTACCAGCCCAGGCCCTGTCAACAGATTTTGGTGATTGCTCTCCAAGTACTGCAGACTTGGGGGTTTTTGAGCTTCAAAAGGTGTACCACTTAGAGGGAGGTGCTGGTGCAGCCTGCTGTGGCCTCGAAGAACTCAAAGACCTTCACTTAGTACTGCTGCCTCTGGAGTTGTGAGATGCTTGGCTTTAGCCTTCTGTCATTCACCATTCTGGCCACAATCTGGGTAGGTTGTTACTGGAATTTTCGTCAAAAGTTGCAGTAATAATAGTATTGTTCCACCTGGGCTATGAATTAGACAAAAATAATGTTCCAAGGCTATCCATTAGAAAACAGCAGTTTGTTAGGCAGAAGTTACTGTGAACAGACTGTTTCTGGTAAGCTAAAAAGGAGCTTACCAGGAGCCATTAGTCAAGGTCAATGTCTAATGAGAATTCCTGAGGAGATTCTAGAGTAGCCCAAGAGGGCCGCCACAAATGGGCATAACAGATTGCTACCACACAGGAGTACTGGGATGACTGACTCACTGCAGCAAGAGAACTTATGTAAGCAGTAAGGCCATGATGAATGCATCATGTATATATTTGATATATTTGATTGCATTTGATATATTACTTAGGACATGGTAGTCTCCATGCTGATTGAAGCTTTTGTATAAATTTGGTTGTAAAACTAGATACTTCATAATGTTTTACACTGTAGAGAAAGAAAATAAGCTCAGAAAATGTGATGTTTTCATCCAAATAATAAGGAACATTTTGAATTAATCAAACTACAACTACAGAAAGTCCAGTGTCAAGAATACTCCTTACCAAACTCCTATCTGCTTCTTGTATGTGTTTCTCATTGGCAAATACAACTGGTGAGATCTGTAGCTCTAGATTGCACCAGCAAATTCTGCAAGTACCCTGTTCACTCAAGATAATGCACAATTTCTATCGGTCCCATAGGAGGCATTAGGTTGAGTATGTGAACTTAATTTTGGTATGGCAAGTTCACGCAGTTAAAAGGGCAAGTACTGCTGCAAGAGCATGTTTTAGGAGTTGAGTCATGGTAGTGAATGTAATAGAGCTTTTTTTTTTTTTTGCTGTGCTGTAGTTCATTGCATGAAATGAACTTTTTTTTCAGAAGAATGGAGCTGAGACTTGTCAAACAGAAGCAAGGCCATCTTGAGAATTAAATCTTCAATGTCCCCCCTTGGAAAGGCTCTCCCTTTCTGCCTCTCACTGAGTAAATGTGCTGAGGTTGTCACATTGGCTTATTTTCCTAATCTACGTAGTCCAAATTTATTTTCTCCCTTCCCTTCATGGATAGTGTTATGTCTTGAAATTATTATAGGCTACCTTCTTTGTCAAAAAAGGTATCTGACAGTTTACCTGAAATTACCATATTTGGTTTTAAAAAGATGAGTTTTTAGTTTCGGTCTCTCCAGAGAGCCTATTCAGAGTACTTAGCATTAATGCAGCAGAAAACTGCTCATAGATTTCATGTTGCTGTGAATTGGTATGAACATAAGGACAGTCCAAAACAATGTCAGATTTTTTTTTCTGTTTTCAGTATTTTTGCAAAGCAGTAGTAGGTAATTCTCTCTACAGCTTTGACTGAAAGTATATCTTTAAATTTATATTTCAGCTTTGTAAACAATTCTTATTTGTAATTTTAGCCTTCCAGTTCTAATTAATGTATGCATCATAGTAAACACCTTCCATATATAGAACAATTTACCTTGCATATGACTTACTATAGTCAAATATCTACAGGGGTATGTGTGGTTCTACTTAATTTTATGTATGGCCCTTTCACTTACCAATTAAAAAAAAATCTTCCATTTTAATTATGGAGGGGAAATGTTTTACAAGTGTAAACCTGCAAAAGTTGGCAGCAAAAGTTTTTGTGGATAAGTGCTAAATAAGTTATAACTTGCTGTTTTGCATCTGCTGACACTGAACTATTTGTCCAAATGTAACTATTGTTATCATAAAGTGCTGGAATTTATGGATCTTAAGATGCATGTGAACTAGAACTAATACCTCTTTTCAATTTAATGCGAAGAAATTATTCAGCGTTTACATTCTGGGATGTTAAAACAGAATTAGGAGTGATGTTTAATGTGATGACCTTCATATGGGTTTTATTTCAGTTCTGTTCTTTTCCTAGCCTGCCACATGAAATTAATTTATTGTTGTTAAAAAAATCTAGATTTTTATCTTCTTGGCCCTTAAAAACTGGGAGTGGTATTTCAGCCTTATAAGTGTATCTTTTGCCTTTGTTACTCTCCTGCCATCCCAGTTTCTGGTTTGTACAGAGATTAATTATTAAAACATTTTCGTTTGCAGGGAGGCTGTGTAGATTCAACAAATCAGAGCCTTGCTCTGCTCCTTATGACCCTTGGACAGCGGGATGTTTCCAAAGTCCTGTTGGGACCTCTGTCTCCATACACGTAAGTTGTTTTGTTCAGTTCAATTACACAGTCTTGTTTTAATTCACTAGTTTTATTGCACAGCTATTTTTATATATGGAAGACTTTGCCTATGGTAACAAATAGAACAACTTGTACCTGACTTCAAATTAGACAAGTGGTATGAGTTGCCTAGAGTTTGTTTCTACATGTTAGATGAGTCCCTTACTGTTCTATATTATTCCTGTTTCTGAGAATTGCAGAGACAGGGTTTATTGATGGTTCTTGACCTGGAATGTACGTGTACATCAGTTGGCTTTTTGTTACCTAGTGTACGCTACTGTGTTTTCCCTAGTGATCTCTCTGTAGCTGTGTTGTTAAATGTCATATCTCAAATGGCTAGCCAAACTCTAAAGCTGTGATTTTTCCTATGAAACAGCTTAAGACTTCAATTCATGGAGCTATGTGTATTTCAAGGTATTATTGCACAGCAGAATCCTATCTGGTCCTTCAGTCTCGGTTTCTACTAAAGCTTTGTCCGTGGCTTGTAGTTGTTCAGAGGATAGAAAAAAATAATCTCTTATATTGCTACTTGTTAACACAGGTTACAGAATCACAGAATCATCAAGGTTGGAAAAGGTATCTACGACCATGAAGTCCAACTTTTGACTGAACACTATTTCTTAACTAGACCATAGTGCCAAGATCTGGTTGTTTTTTTCAATACTTCCACAGATTGTGACTGCACCACCATCATGGGTGGCCCATTTCAATTCTTAACAACCCTTGCAGTGATGTCCAACCTGAACCTATGCTGGTAGCCATTTCCTCTAATCCTGTCACTTGCTGCCTGAGAGAAGAGACCAAACCCTCACCTGGCTCTACCCTCCTTTCAGGCAGTTGTAGAGAGCAATAAGGTCTCCCCTGAGCCTCCTTTTGTCTGGGCAAAATAGCCCCAGCTCCTTCAGCTGCTTCTCATAGGACTTGTGCTCAAGATCCTTCCCCAGCTCCACTGCCCTTCTCTGGTCTCCCTCCAGCACCTCAATATCATTCTTGCAGTGAGGGGCCCAAAACTGAACACAGGATTTGAGGTGTGGCCACATTTGAGATTTGAGGCCTCTCCGGTGCCAAGTACAGGGGGACAATCCCTGCCCTGCTCCTGCTGGCCACACTATTGCTGGTACAGGCCAGGATGCCATTGGTCTTCTTGGGACACCTGGGCACACCCTGGCTCATGTTCAGTCTCTGTCACCAGCACCCCCAGGTCCTTTTCCTGTGGGCAGCTNTGCCCTCCAGCAGATCAGCACTCCCACCCAGCTTGGTGTCATCTGCGAAGTGACTGAGGCTGCACTCAATCCCCCCATCCAGATCATTGATGAAGACATTAAACAGGACTGGCCCCAGTACTGAGCCCTGGGGAACAGCACTGGTGACTGGACACCAGCTGGGTGTAACTCCATGCACCAACAATCTCTGGGCCCAGCCGTACAGATTTTTTTTACCCAGTGAAGAGGGTAACCCATGGGTTATTACTGTAGTTCCCTGGGTCCTCCTTCTGACCCTGCTAATATCACACTGGCCAACTTCCAGTCTTCTGGGACCTGCTCATTTAGCCAGGACTGGTGTTACGTGATGGAGAGCAGCTTGGTGAACTCTTCTGACAGCTCCCTCAGTACCCTTGAATGGATCCCACCCAATCCCATAGACTGCTGAGTGTCTAAAATGGCTCAGTATTTCATCAAGTAGTGCAGAAGATCTACTCTGCTCCCTGTACCCCAGTTCAGGGGCTAGTTGCTCTTAGGACAAGAGGCTTACTGTTAAAGACTGAGGCAAAGAGGACTTTAAGGACCTCAGCCTTTTCCTTATTGTTGGTGACAATGTTCCTCTCTGCATCCAGTAAAGCATGGAGATTTTCCTTGGCCTTCCTTTAGTTTTTAATGTATTTATAAGAACACTTTTTATTATCTTTCACAGCAATGGCCAGATGGAGTTCTAGGAGAAATTGGTTAGGGAAACAGCATCCATTATCAAAAATTTAATTTTTCAGACTTGCTAGATCTAGATCATAGTTATTTCTAGAGACTGAGCAGTTACTCTTTAGTCAAATGAAGGGAGGTTTGTTTATCTGACAATGGCATCAAATTATAAGAGTATGAACTGTCCTTTTTCGGTTATCATGGTACCGGTGCTGTATACGTGAAAGGTACAGTACTGTGATAACTGAAGAATGGTGGTGCCATCACATGAGAGCTAAAAATTACCTAGCTGCTCTTCTCAACTTCTGATACCTTGGAAACAACATTCATCAGATTTTGAGGGGAAGACAGGGAAATGTCCCATTGTACAAAGGGGAAGTAATGCCTTGTAAAGTAAGTATTCATGTGGACAGTTTCAGAAGAGTAGATATTAGCATTTGAAGTGCCCAATTAAGCATATGAGACAATAAAATCACTTGTCATTCTGAGTATTTTTTAATTTTTTACCTTTTTTTTTGTTCTGTGAAAATCAAGCAAATGTTCTAGTTTATTTTCTAAATAGGCTGAGTTCAAATTGGTAGGTTGTCACTTCTTCCAAGTTAGGTGTATGCTGCAGAAATAAAGGTCAGGAGTACACATACTGAAGAAGCACATCATAAAATCTATGATTCTGTTAGAATCTGTGAGTCATAAGTCCTGTGAGGATCCAAATAAAATGCAGCTTTTTATGCAGAAGGCCCTCAACTAGGGCTGCTTATAAAGGATGGGTAAAATTGACTCCCAAGTAACTCATTGGATACACAAGCTTATAAAGTAAATTGCAGTATTGTCACGTTCCATGTCCTTGTCCCTTCTTTTCTCTTAGAGCTGTGACATCTCTGCATTTAACATTTTCACCCTACAGAATCTGAAGTTACTTAAAAGCTATGTTATGCTAGGCTTCTCTGTCCAGCATAATATAGCATGAATGTGACAGTTCAGCTGGCTGCTGAGATCATCACATGGGGACAAAATGCTTTGGAATACGTCCATTAGAATGAGGAAATTTCCTGTTTTCACAGGAGACATCCATTGCCTCAACTAACAATGGGGAGTGGAAGGGCAGGCAACACCATGAGCCGGGCTGTCCTGAGTGGCAGTGGGGCTACCAGTCTGCATGACCAGCAACTGTCTGCATTACCCCTTTCTTAATATCCATATTTCACAGAAGAAAGTGCCTTTCTGTCAAGCTGAGCTTAAAATCAAATGCAGAGTGCTGGCCATGCCACTAACTCCCAGAGGTCAGTGGCAGGATAGACCTACATGCAGGTGGGTCAGCATGAGCCAGGGGTATGTGAAGGACAGCAAGAGAAAAGCTTGAGTCCTCAATCCATGGCTTTGCAAGGGTTTAGGGGCTTCAAGAGGTGGGTTTAGGGTGCCTCTGCATAGCCAAGCTGACACTTTTAGTTGCTCCCCGGACCGGGGATGTCCACCCACAGTTTCTCAGTCTGTCACCTCCTGAGAAGGTCTCTGGCAGGACTCAGGAGAGCAATTCTGGGACTGCCAGTGCTACCAGGCAAAGCCCTGTGCCGGCCTTGAGGCAACTGAATCAAGAATGCACTGCTGGTGCACAGGTCTTCTCTCACACTGGTCTGTTAGTTAGTTGCTTTGCCCAATACATCAAGTTCTTGTGTACTTTTTGGTAATTCTTAGCAGGCTTCGGGGAAAAGACAGCACTTTGATTAACAGGCCTTTTACTCTTGTTGTTGTGGGCTGTAAGGCCTCCAGTGTGGCTCATGTAGCTGTTCCTGCACCTAAGGAACAGCTCTGTTCAGCTGCTGCCTTTTTATTGCCTGAACACACAGTGTAAATTTTCAGCAAAATAAACCTTCATTGTACCTTTCACCGCCCCCCCCTCAGTCCTCCAGCCCGTGCCTGTGTGGTTGGTACAGCCTTCACTATTATATGAGGTGCCCACTTGTGACCCAGACCAACCTCAGAGCTAACAGAAACCTGCTTTCTGTCATGTACCCCTACCTTCCCACCTCTTTCTCTTCTGTTTTCAGGGCTCATATCACTTGTGTTTCCACTGCTGCAAGACAAAGCTGGCCTTTTGCTGCTTCTGCATTCTCTCCTGACATCGCCAGGCAGCCTCCCCAATGCTCACACTCCAGCGAGTCTTTCCCATGTGCATGGGGGCTGATATTTTTCTCACTGTGCCTTTATTCAAAAGGGAGAAGAGGCAGAGATGCAGGGTAGCCCACCTATGTGCAAAGAGGGGTATGGACTGAACTGATCCCACCAATGTGTTGCAGAGTTTCCTGATAACCTTTTAGGATATTTCCCTGAGTCTCTGGCTTTACTGGCCTCTGGCATTTTTACAGTTTATTCTGTGCTGTCTTTGCAGTCCAGCATGCCACACCTGGAGTTTTGGGCTTTGCTGCTTTCTTGCCAACTACCAGAACCTGTGAGAGGACCCAGCTAAGGAGAAGGCTGATGCAGAGCTCATTGTCTGTCAATTTTACAGAATCATTTATGCCAGCATATGCCCATTTGCCTATTATAGCTGCAACCAGAAACCTTTTAGTTGGGGAAGAAAAGGTTCTTTTCAGTTCTTCCTTTTAAACTGTTAGTCCATTTGAGAGATGAGAGAGCTAGTGTATGAGCTGAGGCCAGTTGTCAGTCCAGGAAGGTGCAGGAGAAAGTACAGATGGCATTGGGAGCAATGTTCCACACTCACCCTGCAGAGGTATTTAGCAGATTCCCCCAGGAATAAGTAAGAGCATCCCAAGCACACGTCAGTATAGGTAAAGCAGCCCCTCTTTTTCCAGCTCCTGCCATTTTCCTCCTCTCCTGTGCATATATATATGACTGCAGGAACAGCAGCATACCCAGCTGAAGTGTATAAAGCAATTTTGCTCCTGCAATTTTCTTTGTACTCCTTCACAATTTTTGTGAATAGGAGCTGCCAAGAGGCTTTCAGAGGCCTCATGATGTCATGGTAGGAATAGGCTTAGTCTTTTGGTCTCCTTCTTTCCATTATGTGGGTACTTACTCTTGATTTGTTGTAATGATGTATGTGTGATTAGCTTGCAATTATGCTTTCAGCATGTAGAGCCAACAAGCCAGTGTGTGAACTGGATGTCCACATTCCTTTTCTTTAAACTAAGAAAAGCATATACCAGTTGCTGGAGGAGATTAAATCTGCAGTTCAAGACTGCAGACTTGCTTGTGACCATGACTGGAAGAGTTCAAACTTCGTCAGGAGCAATTACAAATTTTCTTTTGTAGTCTTTTGGTGCAATTGCATGTTCCCTGTTTTGGAGAAGCCAGTAAAAATGTTTTCTTGGATGTTTTCGGGTTATTTTTTTTTTTCTTTTTATAGTTTTTCATGTTACTCACCCTCCAGTCAGTGTTTGTTTAGGATTAGTGTGATTGTTTAGTTTCTTCTTGCCTGTCTGAAATAATGATTTTTTTTTTTCCTGAAAACGAAGAAACAGAAAGAATTCTGAGCTGAATGTCATTCTAATTAAATATTTAACTGAGAAGTCAGTAATCGGTCAGAAATCAAACACGTGCTTTGGCATCTCTCTTAAAGTGTGCACTCAATCTTTTGGCTGTCCCTGTTTATGTTTTATTTCTGCTTTAAACATTGGGCAGGGGGAAAGGAGAATCACAGGTTGGTATGGAGTTCGTATAGCCCTGATAAAGAGTCAGCATCAGGAATAAATGATCTTGCCTGGCTATATTTCTCTCCTTTCTTTCCTTTTCCATCACCATTTTTTCTTGCTGTCTTACCAGCCATTCCTCTCTCTGCTTATACAGAGTGCAGAGGTTTCAGGAGAAGTTGCTAGCTACTTCTACAACACAACTGAGAACAGTGTTTGGAGCTTGTAGCCCTGTTTCTCTCTTTTTACTAAGCAATATTTTTGTATTTCATTCACCATGCTCATTGCTGGAATCTGTGTTAGTACATAATGCTACTGGACTTCCTGTTTTGTTTCTTAAACTGTGTTATTTTCTCTCATTCAGAATTGAGTTTCTGCGACACCTCAGAAGCTTCTTCCAGATCATGTTTAAAATTGAAATGAAGACCACTGAGGAGGAGCACACGGGCGGAGAGAAAGTCTTAATGACATGTGTTGGCACTGGATTTTGCAACCTCAGTAAAACCATAAGATAAAAAACATCTGCTGACTTCTTGAAAGACAGAAAATGCTGCAAAGATCTAAGAAAACCTACATGTCTCTGTACTTATTTTGGCATAAGGAGACCTGTGATGATTCCAGTGCAGGGGTACCCAAGCTCACTGCGTGTAAACAATAAAGCTGACTTTAAGACTGTTTAGGTCTGTGCTATTTATAAATGCAATGCCAGTATTCTGTGCTGCTTGGAGGGGCTCTCTGGAGTCTCAGCTGACTTGGGACTCTTTGCGCTGTATTCCACTGAATGGGACACAAGTGCTTCATGTCACTGTGCCTCTCAAGCCTTAATGATGTGAGTGCTCTTCTTTTATCTGTTTACTGATTTCACTCGTAGATTTTTCTGAAAGGTTTTCATAGAGAGGGAAAACAAAATTGACCAAAACAAGCTTTGCATTGCAAAACAAATTACCACAATAATTTCCAATAATGGAAATACTAGATTCTTGAGGTAGTTGCAAAGATAATATTGGCATGAAAATTAAATTCTTTGTTTATACATTGTGTGTAGAATTTGTCAGATGCTGCACTCCTGTTTACATTTACTAAATTCACAGAATCACAGAATAGTCTGAGTTGGAAAGGACCCAGAAGGATCAATGAATCCAACTCTTTAGTGAATGGCCTATAGAGGGATGAAATGCCATGATCTTGGCATTATTAGCACCACACTTTAACCAGCTGAGCTCAACTCAGGGTTGCAGTTTCACAGGAATAATAAAATATCTGTATTTTATTTTTCCTAATGCTAGTATACAGCAGAAGAGATCACAGCCTACACTGACTTATTTTAGCCTCTTTTGCAAAGATGAGTCATGGGAGAAGAAACCTCCATGGCAGCTTTTGACTTATCACGTATATTTTTTTTTTTATTTGGCATGCTATGAACCACCACATGGTGGTTCACAATTCATTGTGAGAAGTAGCAAAAATAGCTGTAGGCTTTGAGAAAGAAAAATACATTCATTTCCACCATCATATTTTGAGCATCTTGTGCTCCCTTTTAAAAGTGCCATTAATACTATATGGGGTGTATGCTGATTGACAGATGCAAAAATGTTTCTCCAGGTTGTAAATATTTACCTATGAAAGGCTTCTGGTAGATTCCAGGCAAACCTGTTGAAGTTAATGCTGAGCTCCTGACACAAGGGAAAAAATGTATATTTGACTTCAGTCTGTACTTCATGTGTCTGGAGGAAAATATAATTGTGTCAAAGGCTGGTATATAGAGAGAGCAGATACTTGTGACTGTGTTAAAATGGTTTTACAAACTTTATCTGATGCCACTGTAAAGTGAGCATTACTTCTAGTATGAAGAATATATATTGGACCCAAAAAGGATTATGACAAAGGTTCAGTTTTTGCTTAGTGTTTTGTTAGCTTTTGCAGGCTGTGTGAGTAATTTTTTACTGTACTTTGTTCTTGTTGCAATCTGTCAGACATGATTTGAAAGAATAAAGTTGTTTATTTTTCTTTTCCTAAATAAGGTTTCATTTCCCTTTTAAGCAAAACAGACAACAACTGTTGGGGAAAAAAAAAAAAAAAAACCCAAGCAAAAAAAAAAAAGCCTGGAAGTCTTTCCTGAGCCCTTCATAACATAAATGGTTATCTTAAACTGATACATCAAAAAAACAGCTTTGGGAGTTGCCAGAGAGGGAGGAAGTGATAGGGTGAAGCCATTCCTATAATTTACTAGTTTTCCAAAATTTGACTTGCAGCTAAGAAATCCTAAATAAAACAGTAGAATGTGAAGTAAAATAACTTTTTTGTTACATTTCAAGTTAGGAAAAGGTATGTACGCCTGAAAAAATTTACTTGCTCCCTTCTGTCACTATGTAATGAAAAAACCTAGAAATTTCATGAATTAGAATTACCCAAAATACAAGGTGCCACTGATCCAAAAGGTGAAATGTACAAACTAAAATTAAAAGCCACTAGAATAAAAATATAAAACTTACATTAATTAAAGATTCAAGTTTGTGCCACAGCTCCGATTTCCAAAATTTGCTTAAATAAAAATTTGTGAGTATTGTCACAATTTCAGAAATGAAAAGCTTCATTATTTTTAAGCTTAACTATAAAACTAAGTTTTTCCAAATGTTCCAGTTGCACCAGGCATAGAAATGGCAATAAGTTGTCCAATCAGCAGATTCTTCAGCAATAATTATTGCTAGTACTTAACCTCAGTGTTAAATTTGGACTGGTAAACCTTAGCCCTGCTGCAAATTGCATAGCTCTACAGCACAATGCTTGCTGCAAGTCTGGATTTGCTTGTTGCTTTACAGAGGGAAAAAAAAGGGTGTACAAAATGAATACATTTTTCCAGGACAGTCACTCTTTGGAGAAATATTAACAATTCCAGAGGAGGTTTAGGTAAAAGCTTTGTTTAAATTGTTTGGCCTTCATATTCTGGGAAAAGTACTTATTAGAAGGAAAAAGGAAATCCTGTGGATAAAAGCTGTTGGTTAGTCAGCAGAACAGCAACTGACACCTGTTTTGGTGGTCTGATCACACAAGCAGTAAGATAGCTAATTTTAGAGCTGGACAGTGGAAATTAATTTTTGGTGAAAAAAAATCACAGTGTTGGTAGCCACAGACTTTATGGTAAAGGTGATAGTTACTAGGAGACACATCTTTTAAATCCATCCATACCAGAGTAATACTCAGGTAACTTAAAAGTGATTAGCTGTACATGAATAATCCTGTCCTCTTTGAACAATCCATTAGTAATTTAGTTAATCCCTTTGGGTGAACACTTCTGATCATAGCATCAGAATGGTTTCAGTTGGAAGAGACCTTACAGATCATTTAGGTCCGTCATCACCCAACCAGGTTGCTCAAAGACCCATTCAGTCTGGCCTTGGAACACTTCCAATGACTGGGCATCCACAACTATGCTGGGCAGCCTGTTAGAGCAGCCTACCACCCTCACAGTAAGGAATTTCTTCTTAGTAGCTAACCTAAACAAACTAACTTAAACATGGTTTGAAAGACCAATGTCTGCTAAGGAGGGGAGGAGCCTCCCTTGAAATGGAAAATGTAAACCCCTTCCCTCTGAATTATAATTTTGAAATTAAGGGGCTCTCAGGCAATGATATGAGAATGGAAATAACAGTTCTTTTCTGGTATGTATAAATAAAGCAAGCAAACAACAACATCTGTGGCGTAACACCAACCAGAACCACAAACCCAGAGCCAGCCGGCTCGGCCGCAGGCCCTTTCCCCCGGGTGCAGTTCTGGGCACAGCCAGCAGGGGCGCTGGTGGCTCCCGGCGGGCAGGGCAGTGCGGTGATTCCTCCGCGGCTGCAGGGGGCGCTGTGGCGCGGGCTCGGGGACGTCGGCCGAGACGGGGAGGGGGTGGGAGAGACGCTTTGGTTCACAAAGCCTTCNGGTGTTAATGAGGTCCCAATTCGCTGGCTGCTCTAGCAGCAGAGGCTCACCCCACGGCAGAAGAAGCAGCTCCTGACTGGGCTCTGGCGGCAGCAGCGAATTCCTTTCCCCAAGCAGTAGCTCCTACCGTCCTTCTCCGAAATCCAGAGAGAGTAGTTGCCCCAACCCCGTCCTTTTCCTGCCCAGTTCCCGAGGTATATCTCCCCTCGGAGAGAAACTCCCAGAGAAGAGAGGTGTGACGATGCCCTCCTGTCCTGAGCTTGATCACTTCCTTTGTTTCTTAAGTACCCAGTCGTTAGTGCTTCCTAGCACTTCATGGGAAGAAATTCTCTAAGTGTAAAGGAACAAAAGGAAAGAAATCTAACAGCCAACACCACACCATTTGTTCTGTCACTATATGCTCTTTTAAAAAGTTCCTTTCCAGTCTTCCTTTAGGTTCCATTAGTTACTGACGTAAAGGTGCTATAAGGTCTCCAGAGAGTCTTCTCCAGGCTGTACAAACCCAACTCTCTCAACCTACTCTCGTGAGGAGGAGAGTTGCTGCAACCCTCCGATCTTTACTGTGGGCTTCCTTCGGACTTGGTCCAAGAGGTCCAGGTCTTATGTTGGAGTCCCCAGAGCCGGATGCAGCCCTGCAGATGCAGTCCCATGAGAGTGGCAGTCACAGTGGTGATGTGAAAACAATTTGTAAAATATGCCTTTACCTTGCATCACTTGCCAATTTTGTAATACCTGTTGTCAAACTCTCTTCTATGATTGTAGTTTGACTGCCCCTTCTGCGGTTATGTCAGAAAATTCATGCTAACTTGTTGTAGGACAGCTTCTGGAGTAGAAGAGATTATATTGGAAGGAAAATTGTTTCATTCTAAGCCAGTGCAATTTACCAAAGGCATACGGCTAGAAGCCAGTGCAATAACTGTCTGGGGAAGCACACAGTAGGTAAGTTAGCTAGGCCAAAACAGTAAGTACATGGCTGTCTTGGGTAATGTTTTCAAAATGGTGTTTTGTTAATGCCAGAGCACAGATACTTTCTCTCTTCTTCCTGTTCCCCATGGGTGATATGGATTTTGTTTCAATCCACAGAGGCATAATTCTCTGCTTGAAAATTTTGACATTCACTTCCCTGTTTCTCAGTCATACTCCTGAGACAGAAACCAGAGGCAAAAAAAAAAAAAAAGACAAACAAGAAAAGAACCAGTTTTCAGGATGCATAATTGCATCTATGAGTTAATTTTTTTTTTATATGTTTTATGGCTATCTCCACGCTCTTATTTTGTATGTCTGATGTATGTCCACTTCTGTTTAATCTAGCTCCTAAGGGATCCCATGTGAGACACACAGCTGTGTCAGAGCAACTCTAAACGAAATAAAAATGTGGAAGGAGCATCTTTTGCAGTTACTTCTTAGGTCTTGGTAAGCTGTATCTTAAAAGAGTGTCTGTGATGGGGTGTGTCTTCCTTGTGCCTGATCTCTGAGTAATACTGACAAGCTCTGAAAAACACCTGTAACCTGTTGTCAGCGAGAGGGGTAAAAAGACAGGAAGTCCTGTTATAAGTGCATATTAGGTTATTGGCTTTTCACAAATATCAAAATAAATGCTATATATATGTTGTGTGTAATGTTAGGGACAAAAGGATTTTTTTCTGCTCATGGAACAGGGGGTGATGAGGGCTAAGCAGAGGAATTCCTTGCATTCCTAGAAGAGAAGCACCTGAGCATCAAGGGAGGGGTTTCGATAGCCCTTTATCAGAATCAGTAAAACCGGACTGTTGGATACCAAGAGAATGACTGGAATGAAAAATGCAAAATATGCAAGGGAGGAGGGTAGTACAGGTGGGGTAAGGGGGGACCCAAAACAATGTTTTGAATGATGCACGAGGGTTTATGAATATACAACATGTCTATGCATTTAAAGAAGTGTTTTCTGAAGTAGTGTGTGCTCCTTGATAGGACCCCAAGGCGCCCAGCTGTATGTAACTCTTTGCTTTATGTTTGTCTCCTATTGTCTTTTTATTAAACGTTTCTAAATTTTACCAAGACAGTCAACTCTGTTTTTCACAGTCCTGCAGGGAAGAGAGTGTGTGGGCTGAACTGTGTGGTGATGGCATTGGATGAGTAACAGAAGCTGGTCATGCACTGTGTCACAACATCACAATGTCCAAACAGCACTTGCACTAGATATAAATTGAGTTGTGACATTGTTACAAGACAGAACTATTAGGATGATTTGTAGTATATCTGTAGCAATAGATGTCAGGTGTTAGTGTTAATCTCTTTCCTGGAACAGTAAGATTATGTATATGCCAGAGCTGTATTTCCTGTGTAATAGAGAGTATAGAAATATACTCTGTGTGTGTTTAATAATAAGGAGACCTACAGAAGAAACCTGGTTTAAAGTGGTATTGATCAAGGGTGTAGCCACAAGAAAACAAAAGCTAAAATAAACTCGTTACCTAAGGGTAAACAGTGGCTGGATGTCCACAGAAATGAAGTAGCAACTGCTCTGCACAACTGAGCACACACAGGTAGGCCGTGTCTTTGCACATTTGTCCCCGTGCTGTATGTCTGCCACATAGTCACTCCATCTTCTCAATACCAGTTTGGCCATGCTTCCCTGGCAGCTTCTGCTGTGCTGTTCACACAACAAACTCCTTCAACAGTGAGCCCATGGCAAAAATCTGTAATGCCTTGTGGAGACTGGTCCATGTGAGGTATTGGTGCTTAACCATGGATGAGCTAGTCAGACTAAGGGCTTGATTCCAGTAATCATTGCTACATGTCAATGACACACCCTATTTTACAAAATGCAACAGGCTCAGAAGGGCATCCATCTTTGCAGGATGCCTCAGAAGTTATGGATTTAAGAACAAATGGGTTCGACCTCACTGCATTTTTAAGTTGCTACCACCTTGCTCCTTGAAAATTACTTAAATCTTTCTTAAATTCTAAACTATCTCCAAGGATAAGAAAAAACTGCTTTAGCAACTTTTGGCATAAACGTAGATATATTTTCTTAACTTTTGATGAATGTGGATATATTCTTTAAGTTAAGACTATGGTTCTGAATGGTCATCCCTTAGCACATCAGGACAATTTTTTTTGTGTGTCTGGAAATACAGTTTTTATTCTGTATAATGCACTAAACATCTACAAGATACAGCTAGATCAAAATATGCATGAGTGTTGATTATTTACTCTTCTTAAAAATTTTCTTTAACATCATGAAAGTGGGGAAAAAATGAGAAGAAAACCATAGCCATACTGGTTTGTTTGTGTGCCAGCATTCAGAAGGTGCCTGAAGCAGTATGGCTTCTGAGAGATTCATAAAAGTATTTGTATTTAGAAACACATCTAAACATTGAGAATGTGACTGGGAAATAATTTCTACTGCAGAATGTTTCTAAACATTGTGTGTAAAAATCTACTTAATTCATGCCACAAGTTTATTATCCACTATTTTCACTTGATTTTTGGGTACATAAGTAATCTACATAATATATTTTCAAAGAAGACACCCACAGTGAATCAGGGCTAAATAAGACAAACTAGGAAATGGTATTTCTGTTTCTTTTGGAATGTGTTTGCCAGGTTATTAGTAAAAGTATTATTTTTTCATCCTTCACCCTTAACGTCAGCAGCAAGTTTTGCCTTGAAACAGTGTCAAGATCTTGCTCTAGACTTTTCTAAGCAATGATGTATGAATTCAAAGTGAAGAGCTGTTTTTGAGAGATCTGGCTTTTTCCATGCCATGTAGAGCTTCTTAGAAGAACAGGCTATTAGACAAGGCAGGGGCTTCTTAACAGTTTCTTACTAAACAAGAGGATGAGGGGGACTAGTCTAAAGCTGCACCACCAGAGGCTGGATGTGGCAGCTGCCTAGAAAGGTTTACTTAATTTTAGTTTGAAGTACAAATAAAGAATTAACATCTGTTTCAGTTTGCAGAGTTCAATAAGCATTGTTAACAGATTTTTTAAAACTTGAAATTTAGAGTAAGAAGCAAAAAGAGAGTATAACTAACAGCCAAGGAGAAGGATATTGCAGAATCCTATCACACTTCTTTTCCCTTCTCAATCTCACAAGTTTGCAAAGAAAAGAGCAATTTTTGTCAGAAATTGTTGAATAGCTATTGAGACATTGTAAGGAAAATACAAGGAATTACCAAAATTTTCACTTGCCTGACTGACACATGGATGAAAACTTAATTGTATTTATGCTCATGGCATTTTCTTCACTGAATCACTTTCAAATAAAGAGCTACTATGAAAGAACTTGTCTGAAACTTCTCTTTTCACACCTGTCCAGATTTCAGTGAAGTCTCTCAGTGATTTCCTCTGCCTTATGACTTCTGCAGACAATAACAATACTACTAATTAATATACAATTTGAATTGTTACTGTCATAGGCATATAAATAAAGAAGGTACATTATTTGAATTACAAGTAATGTAATTCTTGGCTTCATGGATTTTTATCCTCTGTCCCAAAGTCAGTGTTTTGGAGAACTGCTTTTGTGCCAGTGGTAGAAAAGAATGAAGTGACTCATTTGTATCCCACAGGGAGCTGGACAAGAAAATATCAAGATTCACAGAACCGCAGGTCTGTGCAAACATTTGCCTCACTTTATGATGGCTGTCAGCTTCTTTGGCCTCTACAAGCCTGAATCTCCTTGACTTATTTTTGCTCCTATTTTTTTTATGTTGGTTTGAGGGTGGTGAGGTTTTGTTTGTTTGTTTCTTTGTTTTGGCGAAGTTTAGGTTCTTTAATTTTGTTTACAGAAATTATTTTGTTTATTTTGTCTACCTTTAAAAACTAAATTCTTAGTTTTAGTTGAGAAAGCTTTCCATTGTGGTATATCACTTTCTCCACTGATCTCTTCTCGCTCCTCCTGTTACATCCATGGTCTTTGCTCTATCGTACAAGCTGGAAGAACAGTGCTGCAGCGGGGCTGTGAGTTGCTACATAAATTTACTTCTCTGTTCCCTGTATGTACAGAATCCTCTACAGGCTCTCCCCCGGCCACTCACACAGACAGCTTCCTTTCTTTTTTCCACTGGTCACTGATCTGCCTCACTATGAGGATTTTCATCCAGGGTTTATGAAGTGGAAGAGTGAAGATTGGATTTCTTCTAACTAAAACTGCCCTAGTAGTTCCTGCTGTGGAAACAAAGCATTGTCCTCATCTTTTCCATCTCTGAGGTCTCCTTGAAGGATTGCTGTCTTGAAAAGTAATGGTCTTCTGGCTGAATCCTCTGAGTTTTAAAGTGGAGCAAGAAAGGAAACTAAACCTAACCCTCAAAATCAAAATTTCTTGCTGACTGGCACTAACATGTATGGGCTGCTTTAAAACTGGTGGAATATTATGCTACTAAATGGACAATGAGCACATTCTTATGAAGTCCTAAGTGTCTGAATTGTACAAGATAAAATCTTGAAATAAAGCTCCAATCTTATGAAATTGAAAGACTTCATTCTTTTAGGACCTTCTGTTAAGGAAGCCAACCTAATGTTGTGTTTGCTTATCAATACTGTGGAGTTTTCTGTTGTTAACTTTGCACTGATGAAAACCCTTACGGCATTTCATCACGTAAGGTGTCTACCACCATTGCTGATGCAAAGACTGTCTCCAGCACAAAGACTGCCTCCAGCACAAAGACAAGGTTAGCTTAGGAGAAGGAGCTTTGAGGATTAGGTACTACTTTTTAGCTTCTTGCTTTTCAATGTGTGTGGGGAATAAAAGCCATAAAGATACAGAAGCACACATCTGAAGAAACTAATGTAACTGTGCTACTGTTTCAATTATATATTTATATTTAAAATGTTTAAAGCTATTTCTAAATATTGTTCTTTAGCTGACTAGCATTTTATAGGGAATAAAAAAAAAATCCAAACCCTTTCCAGCATATTTTTGCAGCACTAGATCATATAACAAATCAAGAAACACAGCTGTTAAGCATAGTAGTTCAGAATGGTGGGTATCTCACCCACCATTCTCATGACAATCCACTTCTTCTGGTGTTACTGCAGCTGCTAGCCAAATATTAAACTTAAATTGCTCTGTGTGGGCTTGTTAGTTTCACTTTTGAGGGTAAGCAGAGCAGCGGCAGTTCCAAGTAAAAGCTGTTCCCTTTGCAATCTTTTCAATTTGCTTCCTCTGCCATTTACTGAATGGAAACCTCTCTATAGATCAGTAGAATATTTATTTCTGTTGCCTGCTGCAGCATCTTGAGCACAAACTGGCTCCTGTTGTCACGATTTCTGATAACCAAAAATATCAGTCTGGGTTTTTTGGTAGCTCTAGGCTTTCTGTTTATGGCTGACTCAATTCTGTAGCAGCAGAGGAAGCAGAATAGAAGACAATCAAAATCAGGAGAGTTGGACACCTGTCATTTATCTCAGAGACGAAAGTTTCCTCCACATGTCTAGCTCTAGTGTTGAAGACAGTGCCTTCAGGGTACTCTTGCAGCTTCTCTGGTCCTGGGAATGCTAGATTCAACATTGCTTGGCATTGAGCAAACAATCATGACAGCTAGCTTTCCTTCATTTCTGTGGGTGAGAGCTAATTCTACTCTTTGAAGCAATTAGATAAACACATCTAATTGCTTTAGTCCTTCACATGAAAGGTATCTTGAGAATGACACACTCTGAAGCTACTCGGTGAGAGGATCAAGTTAACTCCTGTTTCTGCCTGAGGTACAACTACCTTGACAATATATTTTATAACATAAGCTTTGGGAAAGCTTAATGGCAAGTGATATGTGTTTTTTGCCCTAGGGAGAGCTTTTGTGCTTTATTTTGTATGTGTGCCTCAGTATCAGGGAATATTTACTGGAATTGCTTATCTAAAAATCTTCCTCCTCCAAGAAAAGGAGTTCATGGAAGCTATTTCTAGATCCTGAAATGCACTCCCAGAGAGCTCCAATATGTAGCTTATTTCCATTACACTGTAAAGAATGGAACAAGATATCAATGTTTTCAAATTTAATAGTTGCTGGGTACTTTTTTTTTTAATATAAGAAATTAAAAGAGCTGAATTTGATTTATTGTTTTAATTACAAATAAAGATCTTTAACTGATCTTACTGTAATTCAGAAATAAGGGAGGAGAAGAAAAGAGTGATTTGAGATGGGTTTGGCGTTTTTTTGTACCAATGTAACTACAAAGCAATAGTGAAAACCAGTAGTTAAATTATGTAGAGTCTGATCACACAATTAATTAATGAAAGCTGTGTTACCAAAATGGTGGCATGTTGGACAAATTGCCTCTTAGGTGGTTTACAGAGGTCCATAGCAGGGTATATTTTTGAATCTCAACTAGGAATTTACCTCTTTGTGAAAACCCTGTACTTCTGCTAGTTTTAACTGAAATTGGCCAAAAGATTCAAAAGCAAAACAGCTATGCTAAAGATGCCTAATAATGTATTTTTAACATAAAATATTTTAATGTTACAGTTTTGCCAGCGTCCACCTTTGATACCAACACTGATGTCCAGCTTTTCTCTGAAGTACCTTTTTCAGAAATATTGATAAAGCAAATGGCCTCATATATTTTTTTATTTGAACAACAATTACTTAGCACATTTGTGTTGTGGTGAACTATATCCGATGTTTACACGGGGTTCTTTAGTTGCACTGACTTTATAGAATGGTTGCATTAAGTAGCTGTATTCTCTCCCCGCACTACCTGTGGTGGAGGGTCCCCTTTTCCCCCCCTACCCCTGGAATGTAGTTCCTTCCCCCTGTCCTATTGGCCAGGGGTCTCTTCCCAGTGTCCCCCTGCTCCCCAGGGACAAAATCCTCATGGGACACGTGGCTCGCTCTCTTTTCTTTCTGCTGCTGGGTGAGCAAGCTGGACCCTTCCCTTCCCCCACGCTCTGCCTAGGAATGAACTTGGATTAAACAGAATCCAGCAGAAAGATTTGAGCGTCCTTTTGTTCCCTATCCTTGTAATGACTCTTCTTTGCTGGATATAGCCCCCGAGACTTATTAGGGACAGTTACACATTTGAAGAATCAGCAGACTGCATATTTTTATAATTTCATTTCAGACTGATTTTAAACCCTGCTCATCCTTTTCCAGGACTGTGAATCAAAACACAACTTGCTGTGACTGTGTACTATCAATCAGAAGTAAAACTGAGTAGAAACAAAAGTGAAATTCAATGTCTTTGCTTCATTGTGAAATATTAAGATGAGAATACCATGTGGAAAAATTAACTACAAATTTTTCACTTTGAGTTTACTGTAAGCAGTTTAGAGACTTCTAGAATCAGTTCATAAAAGTTTATTGTTTGTATGTTTTTGTTTGTATAAGTTTCTTGCTCTTACAGAATCATAGAACTGTTTGGGTTTGAAGAGACATTGAAAGTCATCTAGTTCTAATGCCCCTGTCACAGGTAGGGACATCTTTACCAGGCTGCTCAGAGTCCCATCCAACCTGACCTTGAACCCTTCCAGGGATGGTCCATCTGCAGTTTCTTTAGGAAACCTGTTCCAGCACCTCAGTATTCTCATGGTAAAGAATTTCTTCTTCATATCTAATATAAACCTGCTTTCTTCAGTTTAAAGCCATTTTGCCCTACATGCCCATGTAAAAAAATCTCCAGTCTTCCTGTAAGACTTCTTTACAGGAAGGTTGCTAAAAGTGGAAGGCTGCTATAAAGTGTCCTGAAGACTTCTCCCTGAAGCCTTCTCTTCTGCATGCTAAACTCAAGAACCCTCACTAAGACCTCTGGTGATTGATGTGAGTATAATAGGGATTTAGGAAAATGTGCAAGATAACACTTGGTTCAGTTTCATGACATTGATTTCTATATTGTATCCATGTAGCTTGATAATTGTATCTTAAATGTGTTTCAAAATGGAAAAAAAAAAATTAAAAATATCATAAAGGTTGAGCTCTCAAGTGAGAAAATTCAAAAACTTCAACAGTTGATCTTAACAGGATGTTTGTTACCCCATTGTGTTGTCTTTTTGTTCTTTTAGCTGTATCACACTCACATCCTGATACACTAAAGCAGATTAAATTGCAGAACAGATTGAATAACACAAAACAAACAAACAAAAAATACCCAAAAAACCAACCAACCAACTAACCAAACAAACAAACAAAAAAAGCCCAAAAAACCCCAAAACCCAACAGGATGAAACACTACTGATGGAAATGAATTTACATAAACATTAACTTTTGAGGCTCCTGACTTTCACAGATAGATGACTGCTGTCAAACAAGCTCAGGAAGGCTACATTTCCATAATAATGCATGGTAAAAGAATATGGACAGAGCTGCAGTCCATTGCATTTAAAATCAGATATTATTAATCAGTACATAATTAACTTACAGAAATATTAATTTTAAAAATCCATAACAGATGTTTCTAAATCTTCATTCAAATCTTGAGACATAAGAAAAATTCTAATATATAAACACATGTGAAAACACTATTCAAAGAAAAATCTTACTTTCCATAAATTGATGCCAGGTCACTATGCAGTTGTGAACACTGCACACAATGAAGTCTTGGAGAATGCATTCACATGACCTAGGCCGGAAACCTATAATTATGCATTAGAGTACTTCTGGTCGATTTCTGAGTCCCTTTAAATATCTGTAAACTTCAAGAATTAATAGAGAAATACTAGTTTGTGTATATGAAGGAAGCAGGCTGTTTCCCATATTTGACTAAGGTAAGAAAGGCTGAGGTGATTTTGCTTTGATTTTTCAAAAGAAAAAAACAGTCCCTGGTCCCTCCAAAATCTATTTTGCAAGGTTTTCAATCTAGTAGATTTCCCTATTCCCATGGAATTTTCAAAGACAATTTCTTTGTCATAAGTTATTTTCCTAGTGATAGGTAGACCTGGGTAGACCTAGGAAGGCACTTTAATTTATCTGTATTATGAATATGAATACACTTTGTATAACAGTATAACGTTTTGAATTCATAGGACGATTGATCCTAGCCAGATACCAGGTATCCACCAAATCTACTCTAACACTGTCTTTCACAACTGGACACAGGAGAGAAAATACAGTGAAAGGCTCACAATTTGAGATACAGTCAGCAAGAGGTCACAAACCAATTACTATCTCAGGCAAAACAGACCGAATTTGGTCATTAGTTGAGTTTATTACCAAGAAAATCAGATAAGGATAATGAGAAGTAAAACAAATCTTAAAAACACTTTCCCCCACCTCTCCTCCTTCCTAGCTCTACTTCCTCCCACAGTGGTGCAGGCAGAAGGGGTATGGGGGTTATGGCCAGTTCATCACGCGTTTTTTTTCCCCAGTGCTGAGGGAGAGAAGTCTTCCCCATGCTCCAGCGTGGGGTGCCTCCCACAGGAGACAGTTCCTTATTAATTTCTCCAATGTGAGCTCATCTCACAGGCAAAAACAGTTCTCCATGAACTGCTGCAATGTGTGTCACTCTTTCACAGGTGCAATCCATCAGGCACAGCCTGTTCCAGCATGAGATCTCACAGGGTTACAAGTGCTACCATGAAACCTGCTCCAGTATGGGCTTCTCTCTCCCTGGCCTCCCCATGGGGTCACAGACTCTTTTGGGCATCCACTTACTCTGGTGTGGGTGTCCTTCACAGGTTGCAGGCGGATGTCTGCATCCATGTGGCTCTCCATGGGCTGCAGGAGCACAGCTGCCTCACCATGGGCTGCACCATGGGTTTCAGGGGAATCCCAGCTGCAGTGTCTGGAGCACCTCATCCCTCCCCTTCTTCACTGACCTTGCTGTCTGAAGAGCTGTTCCTCTTACATATTCTTACTCTGCTCTTCTCTGTCTGCAATTGCATCTGCCCAATGACTTTTTTCACTTCTTAAATACGTTATCAAAAGGCGTTACCATTTCTGATTGGCCCAGCCTCGGCCAGCAGCATGTCCATCTTGAAGACGTCTGACACGAGCTCTACTAGACATGGAGGAAGCTTCCTGCACATTCTGACAGAAGCCAGTAGCTCCCCCATGACCAAAACTGGTCATGCAAACCCAAGACAAATTCAAATGTTATTGTATTTAGATACCAGTCAAGCACAGATGATAATATCCTACTTCAAAGACGAAAGGGAAAACAAAAAAACCCAGAACCTACGCAAGCAAAAGTTGATTAGGAAACAGTTACTTGATGGAGACCTGGTATACTGATGGATTTCTGAAGCACTTGTATTGCATTCACTAGTCAATGACTTTTGACAGCAGAACCACTAACAAATACTGCAAGCTGAGATTTCAGTGTCTATGCTAGAAGGTTCCCCTTCAGGCTGCAGTTTTATTAGTTTTGTTTTATTTAATTCTGTTAGCAGATTTTGAGTAGAAATTCAAGCTTACTGACCCTTTTTCTCACTGTGATACTAGTGTACTTGAATGTTTACTAAGCAAAATAATCATAGCGTGACAGTAAATTTGTGGTTCCCTGTAATACCATTTATACCAAGCCATTTCCCATCACTGGAATTTCAAAATTTCACTGCATTTCAAAAATTTATTTTGAAGTTCTACAGTTAAACCAATTGCTTACACTTATTTGCCTGCCTGCTTTTTCCAGCTACAAAACTGTTGGCTGCTAGCTAGGTTTTATCCTCTAATAAGAGAAAAGCACATTTTCCTTAAAAGGAAATCCCATGCTGCTGCTCCGTTGTGACTCAACTAACTTGGCAAGAAATTAATTTACTCCATTTCCATATCAGATCCACACCAACCTGTGCTGAGCCACATGGATGAGAGTGTTCAGAGGATTGCAACATTTAACAGACCCATAAGCAGTATGTTGATCAGTGCAGGCCTTACTACTCACTGAGGCAATTAGCTTCATTAAACTGTAAATAAGCAAATAATTTAATCTTTATTTGCAGTAAACCTATCAGAAACAATTGAAATACACAAAACTGGAAAAATTCAATTTGAAAGGAGCAGATGAAAATCTCATGCTCTACATGAGGCTGACCTGTGAGTATGCTACCAATATTGGTAAGAAATAGAGCAATACTGCTATGCGATCCTTTTTAATTCAAGATTTAATGCCACTGGACATCTGGCACACCCATACCTCATATAAATGAAGAATCTGTCAGGCAGAGCACTATTCCTGATCACTGTGGGCTACAAAGCAGGCTTCTCGGTCTTCTCCTTGTATCATTTGGAGGGAATACGAGAGAGCTGTTGGAAAATGAATGCTTATCCATCTCCTGGAAACTTCTGGGAAAGGAAATGGCAGCTTTGAGGACACAGGGAGCATTACATTCCTCTGGTTTATAGAAGTCACTGTTCTGTCCTAGTCACTGTAGTCTCTGAATGCTTTTTATTTGCTCGGCAATTGAACTAATGCCTGTTCTTGTAGGAACTTTTCCATGTTTGTTTGAGTTTTTAAAAAAATATCCTATGAGATTGTTGTGGGCTGTTGGAGAAGGAACTGACAAAGAAGTGCATCTTCCACCAGGAGCAGCAATGAGGGTACAATTTACTGTCTGGAGAAGTACCTTTTGCATTCTTATATACTCCAAAAGCTGTCTTTGCAGAAATGCAGTTCAAAAGATATTTTTATCTACTTTCTAATGTCTCTCAGAGGAACAGGTATCAAATGGATGTCTGGAAGGGGACAATCTTGTTCTTGCTATTGGGGTCCTCAAAGCCAAGAGATGGTTTATATTTCTAAGTTATATTTTCCCAAAGGGGATGAATTAGAAATGTGTCCTGTTGCAAGCTGAGTTATACACAAACCTGTATTTACAGGTGCTTTTTCTTCCATTCTCCTCCATGAAGGAGGTAATCACTCATATGACTTCAGGAAATATGTTTCAGAGAATGACTATAGAAAATTAAAACATTTCCTTTAAGACTGTTCTTTGTGCCACATATTTAAAGGAAAAGCATGGCTTTTTAACCAAAATATGTTTTACACCAAGGCACAGCCTACTACACAAAGAAAAGGAGAAAAAAACCATTATGACGTGTACTTAATAAATGGTATTAATTTTACATCCTACTACAAAAGTAGAAAGAAAAGTGAAATACAGATTCAGTCAGATGCAATCTGACTTCACAGATTTGACTAAAACAAGTAACTTCCTTAGTGTTGTAATTTGCAAAGGTTTTGCAAATAATTCCTGACTTCTGAACTGAGAATATGCTTTGATTTTAATTTCAGCTGAAAATGATAAATCAAAAGAGAACTATGAGAATTTTTGGAGGAACTACTACAGAACTATTTCTGTAATTTTCAGCTTTTTGAACATGAAAATGAAACAAAGTCTATTTCGTGGCCAGTACAATAATCTCAGAATTTGGAACACAGAAATAATCAAGTAAGTAAAACTAAGCCTTTACACAGATGGAAAGTTTGTAATTTGCTTTGAAAAGCAAACTAAATTTGAGGCTGCTACACCACATGTTCAAATAATGTTTTGTGTATAATTAGTGGGGTTTTTTTGTCCATTATTTGGGAATATGTTTACTAATATGTTATATTAGACATATTTGGGAATATATTTCTTGTTTAGCATCCATGTTTATTGATTCTGTAGTTATGCATATGTTACTAAACCCTCCATATGAGGGTATTCACACAGTGTGAATATGCAAAATGAAATATGTGAACAGTACAGAGATAAACTGTATTTCAACTCCCTGCCACAGGCTGGCACTTGTCCAAGCACATTAAAATGCAAATATATAGACACTGCAAAGAAAAGGTGAAAGGGGGTGCTTAAATGGTAGTTAGATGCAAACCTGAGATGTTCAGTTTTTGAGTGCAGATGCCTTTTAAAGGATTTGTTGAAAATTGATGTAGTAGCAAGAACTCTGATGAAAGTAATGTACAATGCTGAACAAACTAGTGAAAGAGGGTATTTCATAGGACAATACTGTTTCTTGCAACATTATACTAAAAAATGTTTAATTATGATAGGAGACAAACAAGAATGCAGGTATCATTAGATAGCTGTAATGTTTGGAGTCATAACACAGATTGGACTTTCAAAATCGAAGCAAGCGATAGTGTGCTTTATCACTCCAGAGACTCAGAAATTTTGCAGGTCCAACTACACCTGACCCTGACAAACTACTGAAACTTAACAATATAAGGATTTGTCATCTATTTCAGTGAAATGCTTTGCATCTGCAGGGGTCTGGCCACAGAAATCTTGATGAGCAGGGTCTTATACAGTGAGCACAATCAATGTAGTATGCTACTCTCCTTATCTTTTGAGTGGTCTGGATATCAGTGGCAGATTAGGTAATTATGTTTGAGAGGCATCAGAATATTTTTATTTTGGAATTTCTTTCCTTTCTTTGCTTGGAAGAAGTTTCCAGTGTCACTGCAGCATGTTTATGGGAGTTTTTCACACTGCAAACTGAGAAGAGACATTAAACATAAAAACTAAATTATTAGGGGTTGTAATACTGCAGAAACTTTGAGATGAAGGACTAGATATTATAGGGGAAAACATGCTGCAATTGACTTTAATTCAAAATCACCAGGTATTCTTTGCACTGCACATTCAATAAAAACAAAGCAATGTACCCACTGATATAGTTTCTAGTTCTGAAACAGCCTAGATTTTGTGAGATTATCTTATAGCACATGAGACCTGTGAGATGATATTATAGCACATGGGCATACTCTTTACTTCTCTTTACTCTATACAGAGAAAAAAACATGCATCACATCATAGAAATCAAAGTGACATGACAAAGTAAGTTTGTCCTTAAAGAATTATATTTTGACAGTACCAAATTGCCTGCTTTGAAAACATTGATGTCATGAGCATGACCTTGTTAGCAGTCTGGGACTCATCATCCATCTAAACTTTCACATGGCTTTTTAGTTCTTCCCTGTCCCAATTTGTGTTGGGACCTTGTGTTGAGACTTTGTCTAACAGACAACTCAGTTCCTGAGCCTCCAGGTGAAGCATGTTTACTGGGCATGGACAAGAAAACAAACTCATCACACAGGAAGTGACAAGAAAGCGTGCATTTCAGAAGTCAGAACTGTGCAATAAATTCCAGGAGGCGGGACAGAACTAGCACACCCATACTGTGCTTAAAAAAACAACCGTGTATTTTTTCTTTGGCCCAGCTAACACACTCACTACTGTGCAGCCAGACAGCAGCGAAGACGCACTGCTTGTTTACCATGGCTGAACAAGGCCAGATCTGTCCCTTACACTCGCTGGTCCGATGCCCTTCGCCTCACCGCGGTCCAGCTTTCACCTCACCGGGCTCCTACAGACGGAAACTTGTGAGAGACAAGAAGCCCTTGCTGCGCACACCGACTGTCGAGCAGGCAGAGGGGGCAAAGAGCAGTGGCACTCGTCTGCTCGGCAGTGGTTCCGCTTCTCCCACGGACAAAACCCTGCCCTCTCTAGTGCCGACGGAGCCTGACAGAGCTCCAGAAGAGTTTCGATCTCAAGCACATGCGTGACTCTTGGGGCTGGTACTGCGTAGGGCCAAGAACTGGACTCGATGATGCGTGTGTACCCCTCGCCCTTTCCAACTCAGAGCATGCTGTGATTCTGTGACGAGGGAGCTTGCCGCCTCCACGGAGAGCTGCGCTGCGCCCGCCCTGCGGCCGCACGGCGTCCCTCCGTCCCGACGGACACCCCGCCCCACCCGGCACGGCAAAAACCCATGAGAAGGGGCCGCGCCTTGCCGAGGGAGCGCGGCGGGACTCGCCCCGCCCGCAGCCGCGCGATGACGTGATCGGCGAGAGCGCCGCCCAGCCGGAGGCAGCGGCAAGAGCGCGGGTCGGCGCGGAGCAGCTGCCGCGTCCCCCGGCCGGCGCCGCTGTGCATGGGGAGCGAGCGAGCGAGGG